>PVLA01000765.1:0-264094 GCA_004027455.1 Hydrochoerus hydrochaeris
GGCAGTTGTCTCACAGGAACCCCGCAAATCCTCCTCCATGAGCTCTCCCATTTCTCTCACATTATTCACAGAAGGCAAAATCCCACAATCAGTCCTCACAAAGGGGTTATCTAGAGGGCCTCCAGCAACCCCCCTGGAGTCTCCACCCTCGACTTCATATTGAGCATTACATAAAAACATACACATGTGAACTACACAATTTACAATTATCAGTACAAAACATTCCAAGATCCTTGTGCCCAATTTTCACATGCGGTGTCCTTTTCCTGGAAAAGCAACCGCCACAAGGCGTGGACGGACCAGGACACGGCATGGACAGAAAAGGGCACCGCAGGGGCTCCATTCAGGAGGATCAAAACCCTTTAGTTGCACTTGTGACTCCGAGGGTTAAGACCCCATCTTCTCTGGATTAGTCTACTTTATTAGGACCACAAACAAAGGGTAAGAAAACTAAGAAAAGGCAGGAAATGAGCAGGACCCAGGGAGTCTCCAAGTTGTAAATTAGGCCAATTTAGGAGAACTATCTTATTTCCAAGATAACAGTCATGGTAGAATGGAGACTATAGGTGTCAACTTCCTTTAACTGCTGTCTCCATTTACTGAATTAGTGGAGGAGCCAAGGTGTCTTCAGCTGTGGCCTTATCTTGCCCTTTGAGGTGTCACTGGCCTCATTGGTTACTACAAACCTCAGCCAAGATTAGTGATTGATAGAGGCTCACTTACTATGAATCAGCTCCCCTCGCCAGGCAAGGGGCCTAAGCCTAAGACAGACTCACAAATAAACATAGAAAGCCAATTAGTAAAATTTAAATCCTGTTCAGAATTGCTTTATAGTGGTCTCAAACAGTGAGCAGTCCAGATCCTTACTGGTAAGATTTTTTTAGTTCATTAGGGTGCCCCTTGGGAGTCTTTGGAGATGTTGGATGCAACACTAAAGTTTCCAGGACTTGTCCCCAGACCAAGACATTGGCCTGGGACTTGTTGGCCTTAGGGTCGAATTAGTTCCTGGTGTCAGTTTATAGACTGACCTAGTCTCTGTCTTTGTCTTGTTAATCTTGTTCATCACCGGTTTAGTGTCTGTTATTCCTGTTATTTGTGTGATTGGGTCGGTCTGATTCTGCTTTTTTGTTGCCCCTGCAATATGTTCTTAAGCATTTTCAGGTATTTTTCTGGAGAGCCTCTTCTTAGGGCAAACCAGTTTACCACCACTTTTGGGGTCTCTAACCTCTCTTTGTGTCAGCAGGTCAACCCCAACTTTCTGAAAAACAACAGCTCCACACCACCACCACTGCCATTGGCACCCCATCCAGTGGGGTCCCCAGTGACAGGGGGTACTCACCCCCACCTGCAGGCCTCGCACCTGCCATGTGCCCCTGCACCCTAAAAACTGAGGCTTTGTCTGTCTCCAGGCTCCCATTGCAGAGAATAGCTCAGCACCCCCTTTCTTCACCCCATGCACTGAGTAATCAGCCTAAACATTATCCATTTTATGCCCAGTGACTCCTGACTGAGCAGTGATCAAGCAGTTGATCAGGGATGGTTGTGGGATGCAGTTTGGCTCTGGGTCCCTGGTGAAAAATTGAGGCCTGGACATCTCCAGGACCCCACCACAGACATGAAGGGTGACCTCAGCTCAGGGTAAAGTTTAGCATGGGCTCGGTGGGGGCCATGCTCCCCCTGACACATCCATAGCAGATGCCCCTTTACTGGGTTTCTGCCCTGGGACTGCAGGCTGTGTTGCACTCCATGCAGCCTGGCTGGCACACACCTCTCCCAGCCCACTGCACCCTCCCATGTGCTTCTCATCCTCGTCCTCCTCACCCAGCAACAGCAGCACGGGCCAGCAGTGGACCCCATGGCCCCAGAGGAGCCGGAGCTGAAGTCAGATCCCACGCTGTGTGGTTGAGGCAGTGGCAGCCTCCAGTTCTCTGGAGCCAAGAGCACAGGCAGCAGTGTGGCTTCCCTGGTGGGCATGGGCACAGACCAAGCCAGCTGCAGTGCCCTTTTTCTGGGCTTCCACTCTTGGAGCCTTCTCTCTCAACTCCCTTGCCCTGAAGAGCCTGACAACAACTTCTCCAGACTGAGGAACAAAAATACATCTGCACTCTGGGATGAAAACTGGCCCCAGGACCGGATGGCAACCCAGATGGGACCCAGCCCATTTGGACCTCCTGTTTCCACTCATTCACCCTATTTAAAATCCCAGGTAAAGATGCTTTCATAAGGCATTGCTAGACTCTCCTGGGTGCTTTAAACTCTCATAGAGATAAGTTAGGGCCCTGATAAGGCTCCATCTGTGTTCTTGGAGCATCTCCTAGAGGCATACTGTATTTATACTTATATCGATCCAGAGGGATTGGAGGACAAACAGGCCTTAAATATCACATTTGTCTCCTGGTAGGCCCCAGATGTTACAAAAAGATTAAAAAGACACTCTCAGAGTTAGTGGGGGTAGCCCAAAAGATTTTCAACAACAAAAAAGATCCACTTGAACATCTTAAAAATCCCTTCCCCAAAGACTAAGTGCCAATTTAAAAATTTCTAAGGGTTTTAGGCTACTGCAGGTTGTGGATCCTGGGTTTTGCTGACATGGCTCAACAACTCCAGACCTCTACTAGAGGAGATTCATCTAAAACTTTAATCTGTACTGAGCTAAAGGTACAAGCCCTCCCTAAACCTTTCCAATTACATGTAGCCGAGAGCCATGGGATCAAAAGAGGGTTCTTAACCCGGTACCTAGGACCCTGGAAGAGGCCTATCACCTGTCTCTCCTGGCAAATAGACCCCATGGCTGCAGGGTGGCCAAATTTCCTACAAACAGTTACAGCCACCACAAACAAGGAAGCCTCTAAGTTGATTTTTGGCCAGAGACTCCAGATCGTGGCCCCACATGCTGTGGAAACACTATTGCCATCACCTCCTGATAGATGGCTTTCGAACACTTGCATTGTCCAGTACCACGCCCTTCTATCCAATCCTGACCACATCAAGTTCTTGTCTACTTATGCTCTCAAACCAGTGACTCTCCTGCCAAACAATGATCCCTCAATGCCAATACATAATTGTATGGACATTGTTGACTGGGACTCAATCCTGCGAGCAGACCTGACTGATGTCCTTGCCCAGCTTGAAGCCATCCTTTTCATAGACAGTAGCAGTTACTTTCACCAAGGTACTCAAGTGGCAGGAGTGTGGTGACTATCAAAACTAAGGTAATATGGGCCCAAGCTTTAGGGTTGAAAACTTCAGCTCAATAGGCAAAACCCTTATTCAAGCCCTAAAATGGGGACAAAATAAACCTATAAATATATATATATACAGATGGTCAGTATGCTTTTGCTACTGTCCATGTTCATGGAGTCATTTATCAGGAAAGAAGACTATCAACCTCAGCAGGAACAAAGATCAAAAATGCCTCCCAAGATCTTAAACCTCCTAGCTGCCATTTGGTTGCTCCAAAAGTTTGCCATTATTCATCAACAAGAAGACACCCCAATAGTTCATAAAAATTCTCTTGCTGGTAAGACATCCAAAGATGTGGCACTAAAACCAGTGGGACCTAGAATGTCCCTCCCAGCTCTCCTACCACCTGTGCTACTCAAGCCATCCTATTCAGATTCAGACTTGAGACCAGCCAGGAGTGTAGAGGTCTAACTTTCTCCAGAAGGCTGGAAGACCTTACTGGATGGGCAAATTCTCATTTCAGAATCATTGGGCCCCAGCTTATCCAGGAGACCCATCGGGCCACTCACTTAGGGAGAACCAAATTGGTAGAGTTATCTTGCCTGATTAAAAAGGTCAGCCAAAAATGCCCACAATGTCTTCAAGGAAACCCTAAGATGGCTCCCACTGATGTTCAAAAGAGACAATGAAGACTTAGCCCTGAAGAACATTGGGAGATAGACTTTACCAAAATGGGCCCAAGAAGAGAGGGACATAAATATCTCTTAGTTCTCATAGACATATTCACTGGATGGACTGAAGGATTCGCCACTCAGACTATTTATTTATTTATTTATTTACTGGTACCAGGGATTGAATTCATAACCTCGTGCTTGCCTGGCAGGCACTTGCACCACTGAGCTAAATACCCAGCCCTATGCCACTTAGACCAAATCAGCTCTTACAGTAGGTTAAAAAAAAAAACTCCTCTATGAGATAGTGCCTTGATTCAGTTTTCCCACCTCGCTGGGGTCTGACAATGGCACTGCTTTCATAACTCAGATTACTCAAAATTTAGCTACAGCTTTAGAAATCAATTAAAAATTACATTGTGCCTACCAGCCTCAAAATTCAAACCAAGTAGAAAAAATAAGCAAGATCATTAAAAAAAACTATTTCAAAACTGGCTCTTGAGACTGGCAAAAACTGGGTACGTTTCCTTTCTTTTCCATGCACGATGGACCCCATACCTCCAGGGCATTATTCCTTTTGAAGCCATATATGGACGAACACCCCCCTTTAAATCCCCCATATTCAAGATGACAAGTTGGCTGCTGTCACTAACAGGGAACTTGTTGAGTCCCTGCAGGCTCTCCAGCCCCTTCTGCACTTAATCCACTGCTTGTTCCAGGGCCACCTGACCATTCCTGAAAGGCCTGATGACCCCTTAGCAACCCAACCTGGAAATTAAATCTACATCAACAGCCCACATCCCTAGGTGCCTGATGGGAAGGACCTTATCCCATTAAGGTCACTGTGGGAGACCTAAACCTGGCCTCCATTCTGAGATAATAAGCCATCCTCACATGTCCGAGTTAAGCACTAGGGTTAAGCTTCTGTTTAGAGATAGATTCCTATTTCTCAGCCTTCCCTGCCATCCCCGCCCCCCGCCCCACATCGCTCGTATGGGACCTCCCACCGTTGCTTGGTAACCTGCTGACGTCAAGGGCTCTGGCTTCCCGCGCTTCCAAACAAAGGATTCCCGTGCTTCCTGAACCCTATATATTCGCCCGCACCTCCCCTTAATAAACAAGACTTGATCAAAGCTTTTGTCTTGTCTCCATTTCTGTGTTTCTTGTTCCTTTATCATCCTCACTCCCCCTCTAGGGCCTTCCTTGACTTGCCCGCGGGTCGGGACAGGTCACCAAAAAGAGTCATTAGATTCAACACTCCCAGTTCAAGCCTACAGGACCAAAGGCTCCAGCTAAGTGGACTATCAAAAAGTCTTCTGACCCTTTAAAAATCAAGCTCCAAAGATGTGGACTCTAAGTCTGTTTACTATTGGGACCAAAAGTTGAAACCAGATTATAAACACCTCAAACCTTGAATCTGGTTCTTCATGGTGGTGGGGACAGGGGCCTAAGTCCCTCACTTTGAAAAATATTAAAGACTCTAGACTTTATATTCAGTCTATAAATTTCCCCTTAAAGCATTCCCCATTTCAAATCAATTGTAATTATGTACAAAATGTCTCTTACTCCCTCAACCAGTATTTAGTCTCCCCGCCAGAACTTGGTTTGCCTGTACAAACAATCTCACTCCTTGGGCTCATCTTCCTGTCTTCACTAGACCTAACCCTAAACTCTGTATCTTAATTCATGTTCTTCCCCAAGAGTACTAGTACTCTAAAAAAGGAGATAAAAAATATATGAAGTTACCCAACCTCACAAAAAGAACAGGAATTAGGCAGAAATCTTGGTTTTTCTCCTACGAGCCATCACTATTGGCCCTTGCATGATAAATGGTTTAATGCATTATATCCAAAGCCAAGTACAATCTAATAAATTAATGGTTATATGTTCTCAATATGAGGATTTGCAAAATTCAGGTAAAGATGATCAGAAATCAAGGATTTGATTCATGTACTAAAACCAATGGAGAATGTTGTAGCTTGGCATAACTAATGCCATCTTGTGTCCTGTATTTGACCCAGAAAAGTAAAAAATTGCTCAGGGCACAATCCCATGAGAAAGCAAAATGAGCTGTACCCACAAGAGAAAAATTAACCTGCCCCACAAAAAAACAGGGTTTTTATCATGAGTCAAAAGCTTTTTCTGCATCTATTGAGATGATCCTATGATTCTTATCTTTGGCTCTATCGATATAATGTATTAAGCTTACTGATTTGCATATATTACACCATCCCTGAATTCCTGTGATGAATCCTACTTGATCATGGTGTATAGTCTTCTTAATGACTTGCCGAATTCTGTTTGCCAGTATTTTATTGAGGATTTTTGCATCTATGTTCATTAGGGAGATTGGCCTGTAGTTATCTTTTTTGGTTGGGTCTTTCTCTGGTTTTGGTATTAGGGTAATACTTGCTTCCAGGGATAAGAGAGGATTGCTTCCCTTTCAAATTCACTGAAGAGCTTGAGGACACCTACACCAATTTATTCAAGAGTTCTACCTGTTCTCTCTTCCAGCAGATTTAGTTTTTGTTTTAATATTTAGATATTTGAACCATTTAATCTTTAATTTAGTGCATAGTGAAAGATATGGGTCTAGTTTTAATCTTTGACATGCAGAAAACCAGTTTTTCCAGAACCATTTATTAAAGAGGCTGTGTTTCTTCCAGTGAAGATATTTGGTTCCTTTGTCAAAGATAAGGTGTCTGAGTATGTCAAGAACCAATGTAATGAAAATAGCCATTACCCCAAAATTGTTATACAGATTTAATGCAATCCCAATAAATATTCTAATAGCATATAAGAGAAAACAATCCTAAAATTCATTTGGAACCAGAAGAGATCTAGGATAGCAAAGAGCAAAGGCAAGGCAGAGGGCATCACAACCCCTGACTTGAAATTATACTCCAAAGCAACAGTGACAAGAATTCCAAATTATAAACATGGAGGGAATAAGAAAAATAAAATGAGCCAAAGAACAAAAAGATACCTCACTAAAGAAAACATACAGATGGAAAATTAGCATGTGAAGGCATGTTCTATATCCTCTCATTAAAAAAATGCAAAATAAAACAACAGTGAGGTACCACTACACACCTGTTAAGAACGGCTAAAATTGGAATGTTCACAAACTACTAAGGATGGGAAGTATCAGGAGCTCTCACTCACTGTTGGTGGGAATGCTAGATGGAACCACCAGTTTGGAAGACAATTTGGTAGTTTCTTGCTAAACTAAACATACTCTTGTCATGTAATACAGCAATTATAGACCTTGATGTGTATCTGAAGAAGTTGAAAACGTATGTCTGGTATGCAAATGTTCACAGTAGCTTTATTCACAATTACCAAAACCTGGAAATAGTTGAGACACTCTTCAGAGGTAAATAAATAAATAAATTGTGGTATAACCAGACAACAAGATATTGTTTAACATAAAAAGAAACATGATAGCAAGTAATGGGAAAATATATCAGAGTTCAAGTGCATTTTTCATGGCATTGTATTAGGGGTCTGACATCAACGTGATTCATATAATTGGTGACCTGCTAAGGTGGCTTCTGATGCAAATGTGACTTTCTATTTTTCTTATTATTGTTAGATTTGAATAATACTTCGTACATTTTGAAAAACTGTTGTTTGTCAAATATTTCTTTGAAAATATTTATCCTACTCTAGATTTCTGTTTTAATTTTCTTGACAATATATTTTACAGAGCAAAAATGCTTCATTTCAATGAAATCCAGCTTATCAATTCTTTCCTTTGTGGTTCACACCTGTGCTCTTGCATCTAAAATGCCCTTGCCAAACTTGAGGTCATCCTAATTCTTTCCTATGGTATCTTTCAGGAATATTATAGTTTTGAGTTTGCATTTAATTTTTAAAAAGTGTAATGCAGATAGATAGATAGATAGATAGATAGATAGATAGATAGATAGATAGATAGATAGATATAGATATTTTCATGTGGATATTCAGCTGTTCCAACATCACTTCTTGAAAAGTTGTCTTTTTTTCCTATTGTATTGCATCTTTGCCTTTGTCAAAGATCACTGAAATATATTTATGGAGGGCTATTTCTGTGTTCTCTACTCTGAAATTATTATTTTTCAACTTATTGTATATGAATATAGACATCAAAGAGGTCAGTCTTTCCAAAAACAGTTCCTGCTTTTCTGGCTGAGAAATCTCTCAGAACCAACTACTTTGCCAGCATGAGTTTTTTTCAGACTTGCAGCCAGAAATGATTATAAAAAGCCATTTTAAGATGATGACTCTGTTGCAAAACTTGAACAATAAACACTTACTTAGTATACATGAGGCCTTGAGTTCAATTCAAAGCACTGCAAGAAACAAACAAGAAATTAAGCCATTTTCAAACAAACACACAACCAAACAAAACAGACAGCAGGTTACATTTTGTCCCCTATTCCAATTCTACATAATTCGGGGATTTCAACAAGCTACAATTATTGCACAATGCATGTGACATTGTTTTGAAAGTATGTGGTCTGCCTTTTTTATATAAGGGAAGTAAAATTAATTTGAGTACATTTCTTGGCAAAAGCATTGTCGAAGAAATCTGATATGAAACCAAATGGAAGACCTTTTGCACCAAGGAGTTGGAACACAACTGTTTATTAGGCTAGCGGGCAGGTGGGACCTAGTCCAAACCACCAGCTCTGACTAAGAGTGAAACAGAGACTTACATACATTTTGTAAGTAAGAAGTACAATGGCTGATAGCAGGTTATCATTTGGTTTTATGACTATGTCATATATTGCCAGGAAGGTTTGTTTCAGGCAGGTTAGTAAGAGGGGTTGTTTAACATAAGGCGGGAGAAAATAGGGAGGGAGCTGGAGCTGAGAGGGTGGTTGAAGCTAAGGATGTCCTTGACTAGTTTATTTTGGTTGGACTGTCCTTGAAAATAGAACACGTTTATATGTTAGACACGACAGGCAGTCCAGATGCATGCGGACAGACTGAGTCAGGGCACACTATCTCTAAGTTGCAGCTGACATGATCAGTCAAGGCTGACTGAGCCTAATGATCTTACTATGTGGTGCACTGGGTGAGTACATCTTGTCTTAACAGAGCATCAGACTGTTGATTTTAACTTTCCTGCCAAAGCATCATTGAAATATCTGAAAAGTGTCTCTCTGAGTCCTTTTCACACAAGTTTGAACTCAGGAAAATGCTGGAGGTGGGGCCTCCCTGCCTCCGTTGCCATTAGCACAGGTCTCCCGGGCACTCTTCTCTCTTGGGTTTCTGTGTTTCTTTTTCTCACAGTTTCTTCTTCTTCTCCTCTTTGTGAATAAACTTGCATGTTCAGCCCAGCAGCCTCCCTATTACCTGAAATAAAAATGAGCTTTCACTTTGAACAACACACACAGACACAGTAAGGTAAGTCTTTATAGACAAATAATCAGTAGAATGATTTTTAAAGAAGTAATAAATACTATGAGTCGCTCCTGTTGGAATATTGGCCTTACTTATCTCACTTTGCAATTGGAAATATGGCTTAGCTGATTTGTCAACTACACACCAAAATTACATTTGTCTCTTAGTATTTTATTTACTATTACATTTGCTGAAAGAAATTTGGAAAGAAAATTTGAATTTCTACTCAAAAATCTTATTTGGGCATCTCATTCTTTGATATGAGGAATAAGATGCTAAGACCAAAACAAAACAAAACAAAACAAAACAAAAAAACTATGTTATTTAGAAATTGGTCTCATTTCCTAATAAAAATGCTAAAGCATGACACATAAACTTCAAAATACATTTGTTTGAGGAGTTTGGCTTTTCTACTCTCTACATTTATTGTCTCCTGAATTGTCTGGATTATTTAGTTAATATTTGAAAATCATACTGAAAAGTTAAAGTAACAAATGTATTTTATTAGTAATTATCATGAAAATTTATGTAAAAAAACCCCTCCAAATAAAAACTATTCCTTTAAAGTGTCATGACAATATTAATTTAAAATAAGAACATGGCCCTGGTCATATTCTATGACTACAGAGAAGGCCACTTTATTAACCTCACCCAAAAAGACAGCAAGTTAACAAGTAAAATGGTTGGTACAGCTTACCAAAGGGTAGATGAAAATGTATTTATAAAATGTATAAGCATGTAGAAAACAAAAGTGTATACCTAGGATTTGTGCCAATCTTTTCCTAATAACTCACATATAATATGACACAACATTTGTATAAATATTCTTATGAAATGAGAGGACATCAATGAGTCATCACACTAAATTTCAATATTTGTAATTTTAGCATTTTTGTCTTTCACTGGTTAGGCCTGTTACTACCAAGAGAAGGTTTAGTAACTACTCCTACCTTTTAACAGAAATAAAAAGTAAATTCTCTGATATACAGATTCCTGGGTTACTCTTAAAACAATGGAACACATGATAAAATTAAGATATTATCTATTGAATTTTTACAAAAATCTTCCTTTTATTCCTCTATGCTTTTTACAATAGAATATTTTGTATATAAAATAACTTTAAAATGTGGAGATATTTTATTATTTTAATCTATTCCCTAACCAATAAGAAATCTACTAAAAAGTCATTTATAAGGTTAAATCTCTAAATTGCCTACTAGTAAAGTATAAATCTGTCCTATTTTTATTTAACTTTGGTGTTTGAGTTTAACAGATCTTAAGGTAATCTGTAGAAATAAAATTCATACATTATTAAGTCCCTTGAAAGTATTGCTAAAATATTAACCAAGAAAATCCAAGTCTAGATGGATTGAATTTTCTCAAGTAGTATATTATGTCATCTTTGATTTATTTTTTTTCAAGGGTTACTTTTAGTTGCACATTTTCTCTGACATGACATCTTTCACTTGATCCATTTTACTTGTATTTCTTGGGGTTTTTTTTTTAATGGCTGAAACAAACAAGCCACAACCTGCATTTTCCTTATTTATATATGGAAGAAGAAAGGAGGATACACTATGGTTCCCGTCTGGTAATCATGAATGAAAAAGCTTCAGGAAAGAGCTATCACCTACATTTATCCAAGGAGAGCTGATCCTGATCAGCAATGTTAAGTATTTTACAGACCTGAAATACTTCTTGGAATTATTAAAAAAAAAATTCCATAAACCTGTTACCTAGCACATTTGTTATAATCACTGCTGACCACACACCATCACTCCCTCCTGCTGAAGGGCATCTACCGAGCATGCACATTTCTTCCTGAACACTAAACAACAGACTCATCACCAATATAACAAGCATTTGAAGATTTGTTGTATGTAACCAGAATTATTTAATGCATATTCAATCTGGAATTAGAATTGTGATACTAGCACATGGTTTTCTCTTTGAAAAATTCTTCTTTAGAATTTGCATCCCATAATGCATAGTCAGACATATGACTTTTGAAATTTCTTAATATGTGTTCCTTGAAAAATAGTAGGCACACAAAGGATTGATGGAAATTTTCTAATAAACATGGATTTATTTTCTATATCTGGAAGTGGATACTAAAAAGCAAACAAACAAACCTCAAACGTGATTTCTAAGACAGTAGAGGAAGTTGAAGGGTTTATAATCTAGCTGGAGGAATCTAGGGAAATACTTAGGTGACTAATGAAAACAAGAGATAACCCAGGGATAAAGGTAAGTGGACAGCTCAACAGAGGTACTGGGCTTTGAGAAAAAGGGCTTCTTTGGATTTTCATATCTGAAAAGACTGACAGGAAGCAAAGGATCTGTTCACACGTCACCTGCACATTCTTGCCCTCCTTAATGTACTTGGGCAAATCTAATGGCTTCTTTATGACCCTGTACATTGCTTTGCTAACAGCACCTGTTGCTGTGTATTGAAATTAATTGCTCACTGCTTCCCTCTCCTCCTCACCACCAGCCTTACATCTCTGTGAGCTATTAAAAGACAAAACAGGATCTTCTTCATTTTAATGTTCAGGTGTCTTGAAAATCTACAGTAAAGTACAGTTGGATGCAGTTTGGGGAAACCATAGAAAGAGGGACACAGGTTGAATATAAAGATGGTGCATTCATATTTTATTGAAATAACCAGTTGCATAAAAGAAAAGGTTTCATGTTGACACTAATTAAAAGATCAGTTTAAATAGTTAAAGAGAAATCAGACTTAGGAAGGTCTTGATTGCCTCCACTGATCATCTTCTCTTTGCTCAACTCATGATCTAGTGAACTCAGTATCAGCCCAGGCTTGTTACTGCCCAGCCTGCTATGACCAAAGGATCATTTTAGTTAGACCTCAGATCATCCTTCAGTATCCATCCTTAGTCTTCATTCTGCCCATTATTGAGCCAATGGAGAGTTCTCTGACATAGTCAAAGTGGATTTTTAAAAGGTTAATCTGATTAAGTATAGAATGAATTGGAAATAGAAAGCTATTATAAATGACCGGTCTAGAAAGTGGTAGCAGCAATGGTTTGTTGAACTGCTAAGTGATGAGGAAGGATACTGAGGCTAGGGAGAAAGCCAAGTATCAGTGTTTTGGTGAGAGGGTAACTGTGCCACTAAAAAAAAGAAAATGTAGAGTGTAGACTCTAGTGACTCTGTCACGGGGAAAAGAGGATCAATTCATATAACATGTGGAGCTGAACAAGACACCTAGTGAAAATGTCTAAGAAATATGAGAAGTTCCTTCTAGAAAGGTAACTGGCCATCTGACGTGATGAATGTGGATAGGATTTCAAACACAGTGAGAGCTCTAGACCAGGAATTATTAAAGTATTTGACTGGTCTTAAGACATTCAGTGACTTCTACTCTATAAATCAAGGACGATATTTCTGTTCTTTACCTCCTGGGAAGATATGAAAATCAAATGGGAATCAGACTACAAAAGAGTTTTAAGAATATAAGGCATTTTGCAAGTATGTTACTACCCTGTTTTATACTTATTTCCCTGTCCTATCCAGGATCATACTTTATAGTAAAAACAAATAGAGAAATAATATTAAAACTAAGTAATTACAAAAATGTATATTATTATTACAATTAATCTGTGTTCCACTCTATATTACAGAGATAAAGAAAAATGTGAAGTAGTGTAGCATAAAGTGGTAATTTTATTTTTGTAGTTTTTATACGTTAAGTATTATAGAAAGGTAGTTATGCCCATTAGTTAATATCAACACGGGAGGTAAGGCATAGAACGCTTAAGTAACTTTTCTATTGTTCACAAATCTAGTGTTGTATCATCAAATGTAAGACGAGCACACCATTATTATTTTATCTGCCACACATGTGGTACAAAAATGTGATCAATTAAACGGTAATGCCATCAATTTCTGTCTTAGTTTCAAAGCTGATAAATAGACAGGGAAAAGTGAATCTTGTAATTGAAATATTCTGTTAGTTTCTAAATGCTTTTCTATGCACCAAAGGATTGCTACACAATTTTCTCTCCTGTGAGACAGTGTTTTATAAATCTCTGTTTCAGTATATTGTTATTTCTCCTATAATCAGCAAGAGTTGGAATATTGTCCAGGAGGTATTAAAGGCAAACAAGAAATCTGAAAATTCCAAATGTACCCATATATAAAACCACCACTAAAAACTGTAGCCAAAATATCTCAGCTATGATAAGAAAGAGTCAAGAATCAGATAAGATAGATTACAAATTATTTTACACAAAAAAAGAAACCATGAAGATCAAATCAGGTGAGGAAAAAATTCTCTGGTTGGTCTTGTAGGAAGTCTCATGAACAATGTATTTTGTTGCTTTGTAAATATAAATTTTCATTCCACTGTGATTTTAAAGTAAATACTAGAGCCTAGCATCATAAACAACATTAGTCTTTTGACTAATAGAATTTAATCAGAAACTCCCAGCAGCAAGACATACAAACTATGGCTCCATCATGAATGTGTTAATTTAGTATATATGCTTTATTTTACTTAACATTATGGTCTCAAGGTGCATCTATTTTCCTACAAATGAGTCGTTTATCCTTCTTTGAGACACAATACTATTCCATTGTGCATAGGTACCACATTTTGTTTATACATTCATCTATTGATTAACACAAAGGCCATTGCCAAAATTCGTGAGTTGTGCTGCTTTGAACATGACTATGTATATAACACCATAATATGATATCTTTAACTTTTCAAAAATCTATTTCGAAACGTAATAGCTAAGTAGAATTTCTAATTCTAGTTATTTGAGGGAGCCACATACCAGTTTTCACAGTGCTTGTACTAGTTTGTATTCCTACCAACAATGTAGAAAAGCTCCTTTTCCCTTGCACCTCCCCAGAATTTGTTCTTATTTGATTCCTTGATGATAACTGTCCTTTCTGGAGCAAGATGGAATCTCAGTGTTGTTTTAATTTGCATCTGTCTAATGGTTAGCAATGTTGAACAGTGTTCTGTATGTATTGGCCATTTGTACTTCTTCTGAGAAGTAACTATTTCAACTTGTTCATTTTTGACTTTTTATTTAGAGGGTCCTAAATTTTTGAGTTCTTTATAAGTTCTAGATATAGTCACCTCTCCAAAATATAGCTGGCATTTTTCTCTATTCTGTGACTTGTCTCTTCATCATTTGGTTGTTTCCTTTGCTGTTAAGAAGCTTTTTAATTTGATGTGATCCCATTAGTTGATTCTTGGTGCTATTTCTTGAGCAATTGAGGTTCTGTTCAGAAAGTTCTTGCATACACCTGTCTTCAAGACTTTTACCATTTGTTTTCCAACAGATTAATATTTAGATCTATGATCCATTTTGATTTTAGCTCAACAGATGATAAAAATTATGAAGTTAGCTATTAATTCCAGGAATATTTCAGTGAAAAATTTCAGGTCTCATATGTAGTGGATCATGTCATCTACAAATAATGATAATTTGACTTCTTCCTTTTTCTGCATTTCCCTTTTATTTCCTTCTATTAGCTGATTATCCTTCCAAATGTTTCAAGTACTATATTGAATTGGAATGGTGATAGTTACATCCTTGCCTTCTTTTTAATTTTAAAATGAAAGCTTTCAAGCTCTAATGTTGACCATCGATTTGTCATCAGTGGCTTCTATTAAACTAAGTTCTTTCTACACCTATTGTCTTCAGGGTTTTCTTTTTAACATAAGTAGATGCTAGATTTTCTCAAAGGCTTTTTTTTTCTTTTCTATTAAAAATCAAAACAGAAAAAAGGATAGAAATGATACAGAATTTCAAAAAAAAGTAGGAGATTAACACTAGTTACTATAGTACATATTGTTATCTTAGAAGTGGTTGATCATCTTGTCTAAGATGATCATTTGATTTTTTACTCTTGTCTCTGTTTAAATTCTGTACTACATGTACTGATTCACACATGTTGAAACTTCCTTGTATTCTTAAGATAAAGACTACTTGCTCATGAGGTTTGACATTTTTTAATGATTTGTTGAATTCTATTGGTCAGTATAATGTTGAGGATCTTTGCATGTCTATGCATTAAGATTAACCTGTAGTTCACTTTTTCAGTAGAGTCCTTGTCTAGACTTGGAATTGGGATAATTCTAGCTTCCAGGAATCACATTTTGATTATTCCTTCTCTTTTAATTTCATTAAAGACTTTCAGGAGTATCTTCCCTGAATTTCTTGAAGAATTCAGTAATGAATCCATTGTGTGTTGTATTTTTCTTAGTTGATAGGTTTTGTCTTATTACTATTTCCATTTCATTGCTTATTGCTGGATTATTTGGCATTTTTACATCTTAGCAGTTCAGTTTTGGTAATTCGAATGTATCTAAGAATCTTTTCATTCTATCTGAATTCTCCAGTCCATTGGAGCACAGATTTTCTTAGTACAAATAGCCCTCTGGGTTTTGGGAATATCTGTTGCGATTTTACCTTTTTCAATTCTAATGACATGGACTGAGCTTTGCCTTGCTTTTCCTTTCCCTTCCCTTCCTTCCTTTATTTTTCTTATAAAGTTCACTAAGAGTTTGTCTATATTCTTTTGAAGAACCAGCTGCTTGATTTATTGACTCTTTATATTATTTTAGTCTCACTTTATTTAATTTCTACCGCAAGATTTACAATTACCTTCTTTGAACTAACTTTAGAGTTTTTTTTTTTTTCTAAGACTGTGAAGTGAATCATTTGGTTATTTGTTTAAGTTTGCTGTATTTTTGTGACAAGCTATAAACTTAACAGCTATAAACTTCCCACTTAAGATTGCTTACCTTGTGTTCCATTGGTTCTGGTATGTTATATTGTCATTATTTAATTTTAGGAAATGCCTAATTTCTTCCTTGATTTCTTCTGTGACCCATTGTTTATTCAAAGTATATTGTTTAATATCCGTGTTTCTGAATACTTTCTGTGTTTTCTTTAGCCATTGATTTGTAGTACCATAGCACTATAACCTGATAATATACATAGGCTAATTTAATTTTGGGGTTTTTTTTGTATTTATTTCATAGCCTATGGGCTAGCATGTGGTCTATTTAAACAACAGTCTATGGGTTTGTGCAAACAATGTGTATTCTCTTGTTGTTGGGTGGAATATTCTGTAGATATCCATTCAGTCTACTTCTTCAAAGGTGTGGTTCAACTCTGATATTTCTTGATTTTTTGTTTTGTCTACCTTATCTACTTATGATGGTGGAGTACTGAGATCCCTCACTATAATTATGCTACTATTTATTGAATCTTTTATGTCCAATAGCATTTATTTTATAAAGTTGTGTGTGCCAATGTTTGACACATGTATGTTTATAATTGTTATCTCCTCCTGCTGAGTTGTGCCCTAGACCAACCTGTAATGATTTTATGTGCTTCTTCCGATCAGTTTTGGTGTGAAGTCCAAACTTCAAACAAAACACGTACTGCTACTTTTGCTTATTTTCAAACTTCCATTGCAAGCAATACTATTTTTCATTCTTTGGTTTTTAAGTCTACAAACATCATTTGGGATTAAATATTTTTCTTGTTTACAGCATAGCATTAGGTTTACTTTTTTATTCAATCTGTCAATCTGTGTCTTTTGATTAAAAAGCCAAAACCATTCACACTGAGAGTTAATTCATGAAAAGAAATGATTTATTGTTATTATTTCTTTATTTTCCTGTTGCTGATTCTTTCTTTTTCCTTCTAATTAATTGAACATTCTTCCAGGTATATTCTTTCCATTGGACTTTGGGGGATTATTGGTTTTATTATCTCTTTTGAGGATGTCTTTGAAAACTTCTTGGAGCACTGGTTCGGTGATCAAGAATTTCTTGAAGTTTTCTTTGTTGTGGAAAGCGTATCTCTCCATCAATCTTGAAAATTATTGCTGCAGGATATATTAGTCCAGTTGTTTTCTTTTAGAGCTTAAAACACTTCCTTCCAAGCTCTCCTGGCATTTAAAGTTTGTGTTGAAAAGTCTGATGTAATTCTAATGGGTTTACCTTTATAAATGATTTGCTTATAAATGATTTGTTTTTCTCTAGTACCTTTTTATATACCTTTTAAGTTCCGGTATTGGACTTCTGGGATTTCAACTATGATGTGTTGTGGAGAAGTTCTTTTCTGTTTGTGGATCTTTGGAGTTTCATATGCCTAGCTTATCAATATGTTAATTTCTTTCCCCATATTTGGAAACTTTTCTGTTCTTATTTTTGGAAACAGATTTTTTTATGCTATTTGTGCTGTCTTCTGATTTTTCTCTTTTTTCAATTAATTTTAGATTAGTCTTCTTTGTGTCATCTAGTTGGATCCATTTTTCCTGATTTCTTATTGTAGGTAAGGTATCTCTGAGTATGTGGTCACCTGCACCAGCCCTATTTTCTATTTTTGACACTGTCCTCACTCTGATCCCTTCTATTGAACATAATTTCAATAGAATTTTTAGCCCTCTTGATTTCTATTTGGTACATTTACATGGATTCTAATTCATTGTTAAACTGTTTTGTATCATTTTTCTTAGCTCCATTATAAAGGTATTGACATATTGAATGATAGTTTAAGACTTGAATCTATTTTCAGTGTTTAAGTCTTGCATTATTTCCACAGTATTACCTCTTTGGCAAATAAGCTGTATATCTTTAAAGAAAGGAGCTGTAAAACAACCACATGCTTTCTCAGAAATGATTCTGTATGTAGGTCATTAGAATGATCTCTATAAAGACAAATATTCAAAGATAAGAATCTGTGAAAACAAATCTAGAATACAATAAAAAATAAGGATCCAACATTAAAGACAATCAACTGAAGGCACTCGAAAGCCTGACAGATCTCCTAAATAAACATAATAATGATCCTCACATAAATCACTTTGGTCTACAACATTGGAACACATGCCAAGAGAAGATTAAATTAATTACAATGATATCAAGCCAAGTATAATTCCACTAAATGGCAAAGATTAAAAGCAAAAAGCAAAATCAAGTAAATATTTTAAAATAAAATAATTGTATAGGCCTGCCGGGCATGGTGGCTCACGCCTGTAATCCCAGCACTCGGGAGGCTGAGGCAGGAGGATTGTTGTGAGTTCGAGACCAGCCTGGGCTACAAAGTGAGCTCAAGGAAAGCCTGAACTGCACAGAGACCCTGTCTCAAAAAGACAAATAATAATAATAATAATAATTGTATAAAATCTATTCAAATGCTCTCATATTCTATTTATTTTTTCTATAAAAATGCACAGATACTTTTATAATTCTGGGGCTTTTTTAGTTATTTTGATCTGACTGACATTTAATTTATGGTCATCAATTATCCAGCAGTCATGGAATGTGCTTGAGAATTTTAGCAAGTGAAGAAATTGAAACTACAATTTACTTCCAAATATAATACAATGCTTGTAAATATGAGGTAGCTACTGATCAAGTTTGTGTAATGTTACATTTTGAAATGACTAGAGTTTTGGGTTTAATTTTTGTCTTCGTATTTGAGATCCAATCAATTTTACCCTTCAAGTTCTACACATTTTTATATACCTACTTATAAAAAGCCATTACACTCTGATATACCTATATGTCAATATTGCCCATTGTATAAAATAGATGCACTTAAAAGATATATATTTGTATGCTATAGATTTGAAGGAACAAGATTAAGGTACAGGGGCAGATGCATTGTTATATTTATTTTCATATTTGTTACATTTTCATATTTTACCTGACCTCAATAAGCAATTTCTAATCTTAAGAAGCATATTATTGTAGCATCTTTTCCCATGGTTTATAACATGTTCAAGTGTAGAAATGACTTTTTGTTGTTTACATACTACTACTTGGGATACAATGAAGCTTGACACACTGTTTCCCTGCACACACCACCAAGAATTTTAAAATTTTAAAAGTGTTCAGCTTTTAAAATACTAACTGAAATAAAATTAAGTTAAATAAAATAAAAACAATGATAATTTTATGTTTTCCAAAAGCTATGACACTACTATGTCATGTTGCCAAAAGTATAAGGCAGGAGAATCTAACAAGGAATAAATAATTTCTTTTATCTAACTTTAAATGAGATTAAGGCCCATACCTCATACACATCCAAGTGGATTTTGCAAAGGAAATGCTTTTCTTGGATAAACACATTATTCAAAATACAAAGATATTCATGCTTCAATACTTTAAAGTAGTGTTCAGTTTATCCTGAAAAGCCAATTATTTCAGAAAACATCCAGGAAATCAGAATGGAGATAGGCATCAAAATCTAACATCAACATTTTCTACTTCTGCTGCTGGTTATTTCATTTTGCTTCTAACTCTGTTAGACTGAGATATGGGGCAATAAAAAAAAAACAATGGCTTTGTCTGGGTAAGTCTTTCCATCAAACTTGTATTAAGCCCTATAAGATGACATGGGAATGAAGAATAAGCATTCCAGCATAGACAGGTGACTGTAATTCAATTAATAAATATTCACCCATTTATTGCTCGTTGGTGGTAATAATGTGCTTGGCTCTCAGGATACACAGTGGGTAAGAGAATGTCTCTGCCTTAAAAGAGGCTCAAAATCAAGTATGAAGCTATAAATAGTCATTTACAATTTTTCATCAATATATTACAATACTGAGTGATGAGTATGAAGTAGAAGCATATATAAACTAGAATGGCAGAAAAGAGAATAGAGAGATTAGTAAAATTTACAGAAAGTCAAGAAAAAAGTCACTGGAAATGTAGTATTTTCTTTGAGTTTTGAAAGAGGAGTAGGAGGTTACTAGGGTGTGTGTTTGGGGGTCGGGAGAATTCAACCCAAGCAAAAAGAATATACAAACACCAATTGTATTTGGGGAACTTGTATGTGCCTTAGGACTCCTGAAAGTGCAAATTCATGTGTTTACTGAACACCAAAATATTTATAATGTCAAATGTTAAAACGATGAACGAGGGGGTGGAAGTTTAGCTCAACAGCACAAGCGCCTGTCTGGCAAGCACAAGGTTGTGAGTTCAATCCCTGGTACTCAAAAAACGAAAAAAAAAAAAAAGATAAACAATATTTTGAGTTACATGTTGTTGTTTTGGAGTACTGTGGCTTGGTTGATTACTCCTATTTTAATGTGGATACCAGGACATTTTAAATTACATATTTGACTTGTAATCATTATATATGTATTAGACAATGCTACCCTAGAGTACAGAAAACAAAACAAAAAAAGTAATCATAAGACATAAGGCTGGATAAATAGGCAGAAGCCAAATCATCAAATTCCCTTTGTGATATGGGAAATAGTCTCAACCTGCTCTCTAAAAACACTATATAACAATGAAACACCAGGCATGGGAGGGAGGGTGGTAGGTAGCGTGGCCAGGGTGGAGGTAGGGTGACATTTCAGGGATCAAACAATGTTGGAAAGTACCTCTCTGAGGTTCCAGAGCTAAATAGAATTCAAATTTGCTGAGGAAAGAAGTTAAAACACTTCATCAGTGTGGTAATATGCCCAAACCACAGAGATAGAAAGGACATTATTCCAGTCACTCAGGTGGCGAGACCCACATTGGTGAGGAGACAGGTTGGACAGAGTAATGAACAGCCCAGGATAAACACCCATCATTTTTCAGTGTCTTGCATCAGAGGCGCTCATCAACCAATAATTAGGACTTGAGATTTCCCAAAGGAGGCAAGAAATGATGCCTGGCTGCTCTACGCTTTATAAATACTAATCACACTGGGCTTGGTAACTTAATGAGCAGTCTTCCCATCATGCAGTATCCAATTTGGGAGCAGACACTACTTTGGAAGGTAAATGGCTGTGCCCTCTATGAAAAGAAAGTGCAGGAAGTAATGTTTTTAAGGCAGCAGATGGCACTCTCTCCTCTGCCTCCGTTCTAAAGATTTTAATGATGGGAAAAGATGTCTTACAGAGAATCAAAGATGTTTGGTATTTTTCAGGAAAGCAAAAAAAAAAAAATACTGCATTTTAAACTGTACCTTGGAATGTTTGTGGCAAGTTCTAGAAATTTATCCTGAGAAAATGACTTGAGAGCAGGAACAAGTGGGAAATATATACACGAAGGTAAACATTGCAACATCATTTATAACATTAGAAGCAATCTTCTTTCTGATGTTAGAAAGGAGGAAATTCTTTTCCATTCAATGTACAGAATATAATTTGAACATCAAAAGAATGGAAAATTCTTATTGCCTAAGACACAACCAAAACAGTACAATAGAAAGTATTTGCATAGTATAATAGTGGAACTATCATTTATATATAAAAGTATATTATAAATATATATTTATAATATACTTTTATATATATATGTGAATGTTAGAGTGAAATTTTTGACCAACAGTGTACATAGTTATTTTAGGTTACTGAGATTTTTAATGCTTTTATTCATTTTAAACATTTAATTAATATTGTAATTGCATAAATAGAACCAGAGAGCTCCCCTTCCTAAAAGATACTTCAACAGGATGTACCTGGGTAGCTCATGCTTTGGGTAATTTTGAAGTAGCAAAGAAAGGATAAAGTGCCTGAAGACTCCCTAACAATCTACTCATTGGTCTGTCACTGGGGAAACTTGCTCAGTACATTCTTTAGAGGTACTGTTGAGCTTGATGTAGCATCTCTGGCCTTCCTGGGACATGGTATAAAAGCTAACTACTCTAAATGCAGTGCCACTGCTGGAAATCCACAAGTTGTACCCAAAGCACATGAGATTGTAATGGTGCATAGTTGTTGGGACAATCATTATTACCACTGGCCCCTCCAGAGGCCAAGTGGTTTGCATTAAGGAGAAAAATGGGCTGGTTTTTGCCCTCTATGTCAGCAGCAGGGCTCAGAGGAAAACACTGATAGTATATGGCAGTTTTTTTTATTTTATTTTATTTATTTAATTTTTGGTACCAGGAATTGAACTTATGACCTCACGCTTGCAAAGCAGGTGCTTATGCTGCTGAGCTAAGTCCTGAGTTTCTAGTACACCACTGAGGCATTACTGCAAGACTCATGGGCTGTGGAAGAGCCAAGGCAAACCTGAATGTGCAGTACGTAAATGAGCTATTTTGAGACCCCCACTGCTATACAATCTTTGTGCCCTGCATTTCCTACACGTTATCTATCTTACCATTACAGAGATTTTAGACACAGATTATAGCCCATTTTACACAGGAGGAAACAGACCCACAGAGATTGTCTATTACAAAACAGAAAAAAGGGTAGAAACAATACAGAATTTCAGAAAAAAATATATAAACAGTAAGAAATTACCAGTTGATAAATTACATATTGTCTTCTTAGATATAGTTTTTCAAGTTACAAAATCAAAGCATACAAAGTGGACATTCAAACAGTGAGGCTGCAAACAGTTCTGTTCAATGATCCAATAAAAACTTGGCAAAATGGTTATCAATCCTACACACCTAAACATACATGCAGTTATATCCTCTAGAGCACTTTCTTCTCCTCCTTTTGCCTTTTTTTTTATTTAAAGAGAAAAAAAAAAGCAAAACAGAAAAAGGGGTAGAAACAATACAGAATTTCAGGAAAAAAAAGAAGAAATCACTAGTTGATAAATTACATATTGTCTTCTTAGACCTAGTTGTTAAAGTTACAAAATTAAAGCACACAAAGTGGACATTCAAACAGTGAGACTGCAAAGAAGTTCAATGATCCAGTAACAACTTAGCAACATGGTTATCAATCCTACACACTTAAATATACATGCAGCCATATCCTCTAGAGCACTTTCTTTTCTTCATTTTACTTTTTAAGTCCATTATCTGATTAGTTATATCCTGTTTCAGTTTGCTCAGTACCTTACTGACTTGTTTTGTTGTCGTTATATACTTTTAATCACCTTATATAATTCTGTTGCTTTGTTTTTGAGTTTCTCCTCATCCATGATCCATGGATCAGCTTTGGTGGAGTTGGGAGATTTTTGGAGGTATTTTATTACTTTGTTATCTACTTTTTTTTTTTTTTGAAGTTAGCAAAATACAGCAGAACAAGACAGAACAAACCCATGCGACCGCAGTGCAGTAAAACTACCACAGAACCTCAGAGCAGGTCACCAGGACAGGAGCAATGGGCTCAATAGTACAGCCCATTCTGTTCACATTAGCTGTCTTTTCAATCAGGTAGAGGAAAATGGAAGGAAATATCAAACTTTTAAAAACAGAATATTGAATAAAGAAGTACCATTAATCAAAACTGAGCAAAACAGTGATAAAAATATTTGCCTTCAAAGAGATGGTAGAAGAAAATCCCCCTTACTTGCCAATCTGTATACATTCATCCTCCAAAAAGATACTCAGACCGCTGGTGCCGACTTGTTAACGGAGTCGGGGGGCAGGAATGGATCAATGTCTGATTCTTAGCCCGCGCACCAGCAGGGCCCCACCTGCTTACCAGGGCGGCAAGTAGGCTGCCTGTTCTCCCAGCACCCAAAGTTCCAACATGATGCTGAGCTCAGGAATCGCTGATAGTTCCCCGCCCTGGTGTGCCAGTGGCTTGCCAGGCTGCCAGCTGCTCTCCAGGGCGGAGAGTAGGCCGCCTGTTCTCCCAGCGCCCAAAGTTCCAACATGATGCAGAGCTCAGGAATCGCTGATAGTTCCGGCCCTGGTGTGCCAGTGGCTTGCCAGGCTGCCAGCTGCTCACCAGGGCAGAGAGTAGGCTGCCTGTTCTCCCAGCACCCAAAGTTCCAACCGGATTTTATTTCTTTAAAAATTCTTTTTTGTTTTTCTGTGAAACCACAAGATAGGTAGAGAGGACAAGAAAACAGCCAGACTACTTTGGTCAAAGATCAAAGGTTCTCAAATCATGACCTGCAGACCAGCATTCTTCACATCACATCTACTAGAAATGCAGATTCTTGGGCCCAGTATATCCAAACCAAATCAGAACCTCTGGGTTTGGGGCCTGACTATGTTTTAGCAAGTCACCCAGGTGATTCTGTTGCATGCTAAAATGTGAAAACTGCTGATAAAGAGATTATCCACACAAAAAAATAGGCTTGCATGAAAGTCAGGCAAGTTATCATGCTGAGGAAATGTAAAAATGTGCATCATAAATGCTATTTCTTAATGAATGCAATGCTCTTTTGTCAAAATTAATAGCACGCACAGACCTCATCAATATGATTTCTGTTGAGTTTTTTGTTGTTGGTTACCTACCATGAGCCTCCTGATAAGCAACAACTTACTTAGTCATCATGACAACCATTCATGCCTAGTCCTCTTATCTCTTGTTTTACAGATGAGAAATATGAGAAATCAGAGGCTCTCGCGTCACAAGACTGCCTTCTGTTTCACGGCTAATAAGTGACAAGGCAGGACTCAAAGGCAGATTGTTCTTAGCACCTAAGCGCCTGCTTTTTTTCTTTATGCCCATGAAGCCTTGCCCGATTTAGCAAACGAACATGTAGGATGCCCAAGAGAAAGGGGACAAGATGGAGAACACTCTCCAGCAGTGACCTCCATCCAACACCACCACCCAGAGAAGACTAAATTTAAATGTCAGACTAGCAACGAAATTTTTAAGTGTAAGTTTGTCCTATATAATGTTTGCAACACACTGAAAAGTATTTGATATTTACAGAAGTATAATTTGCCTGCACAGCCTACATTTTATCTGGAAACTCTATTGTTTCCATCAGTTTGCAATCCAATTGATTAAAAAATAAAATCGTAGTGCAAGGTCTTCTCTGAAGGTCTTAACGAATGGCCCTGAGAATAGCCCTCCACATGCTACATCTTAACACTATCTCCTGACAATTTATATGCATGTGACTGTTAAGGAGACAACCAGCTGGAATGTGTACCATCCAGAATGACTTCAGACTCACAGCGGGTACCACATTTGAGGCCCCTTTCAGAGGTGAGAGTGTACAATTCCACAGGGAAGATAACATGAGACAGCTTATCTATTTACCTTTTTTGCTATTGTCTGCAGTGCTGATATAAATCTGCAGGAAGCAATGAAAAGTACTGAAAATCTAATATGTATGTCATTTACAGAATTTTTACATTTGATTAAATTATTAAGAGTGAGGAAAGTAAAATTTTGAAATTATTAAAGTCTCACAGCATGCCTTTAATACAGATATTGGATTTCAAATCTTCAAGTGACCAACAGAGTATTTTCAGTAGAAACATTACTCATGTATGAATGAGAATATATTCTTACTCACAACATTACATATGAGATACAGAGCAAATAGTTTCCCAAGTTATACATGCACTTGCTCATACAGTGTTTATTGAACACCTAGGAGAGGTAAAAGTCCTTCTCTCATTATGATAGACATATACTATTCACATGGGATGCTATTAAATCCATTTATGTAAAAACTTTAAATGATCTGTTCAGGGAACCAACTTCAAGGCTGGTTGCTAAAACAAGAATGTCATCCAACAGCTCATCTTACTGTGCCTACAAAAATCATTACAGCCCAAATAACTGTATGCATTAGCCCATTCAGCAGGCATGTATTAATTTGCTATCATGCACCAGACTTTGAAAGATGGGCTTCCATGGAAGAAAAAGCATATAGGGAAACACATCCATATGCAATGATTCAGAGTGTGCAGTCATAGAACTCTTTGTGTCAGAACCTTGAAATGGAAACAGTGAATTGGGGGTGGGAGCTGACAAATAGTTCTATGGAAAGCCAGGAAGGCAGGCTGGGAGATTTGACCAGAAAATTCCTGCAGTATCCAACTTTGGATTTTCATTATCCTGCATTCAGCCACAATTAAAGAAAAAAATTTATTGCATACGTTTGGTTTTGAGTAATTGAAAATCTGTGTTCTTTTTTTATTTTGATTAAAGAGAAAAAAACAGAAAAACTAAGAAGTAAACAAATGGTCAAAAAATAACAAAAGCAAAATGACAACAACAGCAACAGACAATAATGATATAGGATTTGAAAATAAGATGATAGGAATCTAACAATGGTTGTTATATTACATATGGTTATTTCCAAAATAGTTGTTCAGGTTACCAGATACAGCCATGCAAGATGGACCAAACAATATGCTTTCCCTTTGAGCTGTTTCTTTCCCTTTTACTATGTCTATTGTAACTTTTGGATCTTATTTACCCTTTCTGTTTCTTATACTAGTGAGACAATATGATGTTTACACATGCAAGTCTGATTTATTTCACTTATGAGTATGGTTTCTAGTTTTATCCATTTACCTATAAAAGCTTTGAGTTACTGAGGATTTAGCTCAGTGGCATAAGTGCCTGCCTGGCAAGCACAAAGTCATGAGTTCAATCCCTGGTACCAAAAAAAAAAAAAAGCTTTGACTTTATCATTCTTTCTGGCTGAGTAGTATTCCATTCTATAAAAATACCACATCTTTTTTATCCATTCCTTGGTTGATGGGCATTTGGGTTGTTTCTAAGAGCTGGCTATTACAAATAATGCTGGCTATTACATATAATGGAGTGGTAGGATGCTTTCAATTCTTCTGGAAAAATACCTAGAACCCCTATTACTTGAGTAGAATAAAACCTCTAATCCTAGTTTTTTGAGGGATTTCCACCCTGGTTTCCACAGTGGCTGTGCCACTGTCATCTACAGTGCAGAAGAGTTCCTTTTTTTCCCACAGCATCTCCAGCATTTGTTGTTGGTAGCTTTCTTTATCCTGCCCATTCTTTCAGTGGAATCTTAGTGTTGCTTTAATTTGCATTTCTCAAATGACCAATGATACTGAACATTTTTTCATATGTTTATTTGTATATCTTCATCTGAGAAATGTGTATTCATCTCAGATGCTCATTTTTGGAATTGGTCTTTGCATTTTGGGGGCCTGATTTTTTTTTAATTCTTTATATGTCTTACATATAAAGAATTTGTATTTATATCTTTGTGTGAGGGATAGTTGGTTAACAGTTTTTTGCCAATTTGTGGGATTTTTCCACTCTGTTGATGATTCCTTTTGATATGCAAAAAGCTTTTTAATAAGACGAGATCCCAGTTGTTGATTCTGTGACATATTTCCGTGCAGTTTGTTTTCTGTTCATGAACTCCGTACTTACTTCTATGTCTTCAAGACTTTTACCTACTTTGTTTTCCAGTAGATTTAGTGTTTCTGTTTTGATGTTTAGATCTTGGATCCATTTTGACTTTAGTTTAGTACATGGTGATAGACATGGTTATTGGCATATAGAGAGCCAATTTTTGCAGCATCTAAAAACTGTCTTCTTTATTAAATAATTATCTGCCTTTGTTTCTCTCTGACGTTAATTTTTACATCCTCAGAAAAAAAGTGCTTTTAAATGTTAAATATGTAAAATAAATAAATATTAGCTATGGTGCTTAAGAAGCTTGGAGTTCCCAAACTATTAGTAATATTAAGCAAAAATATACATTTGTTTCTTTTTGTATTAGGCCCACAGAGGTTCACATTATGAAAAGAGTTGTAGATACTTACATACTATTTTTCATAAATCCCTCTCATAGTCTACCTTTTATGCATGAAGCAAATGCACATTACATATTTTCCACTAAATTTGACAGGGTTATTTAAAAGTACATTTTTCCCCTATCACTAATCAAAGCTCAAGTCCTTGAATAAGGGTGCATCAGGGGCCTTCTCTTCCTTTTGTTCTGTGCACAAGACCTGGAAAGCAGGGCTGAGTCAGCAGTGTGCTCCACCAGGTGGATTAGGCAGCAGTGGCTCTAGCTGATGCTAAGTCATGGGGAAATTTTGCAGTCAGTTTGTGTTGTATTGTTCAGCATCATTGCAGTCTGCTTTCTCTCCATTGTATGGAAGAATTCAAAGCTATTCTCCTATCACACATAGGGGACCTAGGAGTAAATCACATCATCCAGCTAGGATTAACCACCAGGTGATTAATCACAGCATTATTTCACTCTGGGGCTGAGCCCTGGACTAGATACTAGACATCAGGCATTTCATCTTTACAAACCTACA
Organism: Hydrochoerus hydrochaeris; assembly: GCA_004027455.1. Taxonomy (NCBI): domain Eukaryota; kingdom Metazoa; phylum Chordata; class Mammalia; order Rodentia; family Hydrochaeridae; genus Hydrochoerus; species Hydrochoerus hydrochaeris. Next base: position 28,178 of record PVLA01000765.1, read on the forward strand.
GAAAAATATGTGTAATGATTTCCATTTGACAGACAAAAACAAAATGTAAGGTTAGTCACCTAAGGAATAGTGACAGATCCCCAAACCTGATCTATTTAAATAAAAACAGTTCCACATTCACTAAATTGCAACACTTCCCTCCCGTGATGGTTAATTTTAGGTGTCAACTTAGCTGAATTCAAGTATATCTGGATAGCTGGTAAAGCACCATTTCTCTGTGTGTCTGTTACGGTGTTTCCAGAGGACAGAGAAATGGACAGTGTGCACTGATGGGGAAGACCTCTCAGTGTAGGTAGACACCATTCAACCAGCTCAGATCCATCAGCAGAAGGGCAAATTCACTCTTTCTCCTCATTCTTTGCCTGCCCTTGAACATCAAAACTTCAAATTTCTCCAGCCATTGGACTTTGGGATTTAGACTGAAGGCTTCCTAGCTTATCTGGCTTTGGGACTTGAGTTGTATCATCAGCTTCCCTGGATCTAAAACTTTTAGATTTGGATTGAGTCATGACACCAAAATCCTAGCATCTCCAGGCTGCAGGTGGTCTGTCACAGGGAATATACCTACTTCATAAAAAAAAGTTATAAAAACAAAGGCACACCTTGAAGGAAAAGAAGAGAAGTTGCAAGTGGTTAACTTTAGTCCTGAGTGTGGAGCAGGTGGTGCTCAAAACAAAATTAGACACCAGGGCCAGTCTGCTGATCATGTAAATAGCAAAACAACTTTTAGTGGTGCCAGTTAATTTCCTTTTGTACCTGATTTGAGGCAATTCTCTGTGGCATTTCTATGAGTCTTGAGATGACTGTTGTTCAGGATGAACTTTCCAAGCATCAAACATGCAGAGCAAACATCCTTGGAAGATAGAGACAGTGCCCCTCTCCTAGGGCAGAGGAAAGATTTGTTTCCTAACCAAGAGGATGTCTTCCCAGGGGATCAGAAGTTGGGTTTGTTCTCTAGTATCCTCCTTAGGGATGTTCTTAGGCTCTGTGTTCTTCACAACCCACAGTCACAATCCATTGGGACCTGTGCCTGTTCTAACTGCGTGGAACTGTGCTGGGCAGGGAGCTAGTGCAGACATGAAGCTTAGACTGCCTGTTGTGTGCTAAGTAATAAACTATCTACATCCACTTAGGCTCATTATCTTCTTACCAACCCAATGTGTAGAATCATGGAGAACTAAACCAGAAATTGTCTGCTGCTGCTTACAGACTGCTGACCAGCCCTGCATTTTCCTGCATCCCCACTCATTCTCCAAACTTCACCGTCCTGTTCTGAGCCTGGCATCTCAGAACAGAACTCAACACCTGGACTTCCTCAGCTCTGATATCCTGACCAGAGCTGGCCCTTGAGAGGTGCTGGGGGAGGTCAGAGAGTCAGAGGAGAGAAAGGTCAGGAAAGTGACCCCTCTGCCTCCGTGGTTACAGCTCCTGCTGGCAGTGCCATTCAGACCCAGAGAGGAAAACTGATGTGTCATTCTTAGGAGGCCTAGAGTATGTTACTACCTCTTACTGGATTTCTTTCACACTGTCCAAATCTCTATAAACAGATTGCACTTATACAGTTGAACTTGTTTGAATATGCTATTTTGTTTTAAAAAATAATGTTGAGTTTTTTATCTGTATGAAACACAACTTACACACACAAAGAAGATTGCTTTTAAAGCCTTTAGTCATCTCTCAGCCTTGCCTTACTGAGCCACTGGGACTAACTTGGCCTCAAAGTATCACAGCACCTCTGTAAGGCAGTAAGGTTTACCTGGAATCCCAGAATTTAGGGAGAGGACTTTGCCTAATCCTCTTGCAAACGCATTTTCTCCTGCTCCTGGATACATTGTTTAGATACCTGTGCAAGTCCTGGGGAGGCCTATTGGTGGACAGTGTAAAGATACAATCTTGCCCATATTCACTTCACCTCTTCTGGCAAATAATTGTGGTTCCCGGTGTGCCAATGATACACTTTGAAGCTTGGCTCAGTTAAGTAAATGTATAATAAAGTAAATAAGGGCCATAATGGAAAGCTACTAGACATAGTAGCAGATAATTTGGGGCAACATCAAAGAAATTCAAATCATAGTTTCTAGTTGGAAAAGATCTTTAAAGACCTATAGTAAAACGTTTTCGTTTGACAGTTCATTAGATTCAAAAGATATCAATATTGCATAAATTCACTTTTGTTCCTATTAAAATCATCTAACCTTTCTTTTCTTTATTATGATTCCTACTACTCACCAGGAAAAGTTTCAAGAATAGTGCTAAATGTCCAAACTGGTAGAAAAGCATATTATCCCAAAAACACATATATGGAGAAATTTAATAAATGGTCTCTTTCTTTCTGTTATCACAGCAATAAAATTCCTAAGCCTTTCTACCTGGCAGAGACCCAGGGATGCTAACTTTCAGATTAACTCCAGCTACCCCATTTCTTGTCTGGAATTGGCCTGTAGGATGCAAAAATGCAGAATATGCATGCCATGAATTTTACTGTAAGAAATGAGAATAAGAAGTAATTTCCAAACTCCAGTGACGATACGTGATCTAGGAGATTGCCCTTGAAACTCATCTTGAAGGATGGACAGATCTTGGCAGGATGGCACTGCGCAAGGGCAACCAAGCAGAGGAGATAACCCAAGTAAAGGTTTGGTGGGGAGAGAAACAGATGTGCTGGGCGGGTTACAGGTAGGTCAACAGTACTGGAGCATAAAGCATAGAGGTAAGGGGAAGGGCTGGGGGTTTAGCTCAGTAGCATAAGCACCTGTCTGGCAAGTGCAAGGTCATGAGTTTGATTCCCCAATACCACAAAAAAAAAAAAAAGAAGAAGAAGTCAGGGGAAGCAGAGGAGAGAGAGGTGAACGCTGCTAGTGTCCATCATTTGAAATTATCTGTTTTAGCCACACCACTCAATGTGTGTCTCATAAATGTCTGCCAGATCTGGGCTGGAAAATAACCATGATCAATAACAATTGGAATCATAACTGACTAAATAGCTACTTGGAGATCCTTAGCTCCACTGAATCAATGGATATTTAACACTTGCTAGGCATCTAAGTGCAGTAGTAAGTGATCCTGTCAAAATTCTATGTAATTTTGACTCCAATTAAATGGTCGTTATGAACCAAGGTCAGTATTCTATTGGCCAGTCTCCACCACTGGTGTCTCTTCCAAGAACCAATTTTTGATTCTCTGAGTCCAAAAAAGCATGTAGTTTCAAAGTCAAGCTTAGGCTCTACACTGAAGAATGTGAACCTATACAGGATGGATTATGGGTGATGTCGCTTTGCTCTAATCTGCTTTAGGAACTCTCCAAATCTTCCCCCAAGAAACTATACAAATATAAGTAAAAGAAGGAGGCTGATTGCATTGGTTCAACCGCAGGATTGGTCACCTATCATTTAGCTGCTTTCCCACATCCAGACTATCTCCCTTAAGCTCCTTTATGTGGAAATGTTACCTCAAGAGAATTTCTGCCTACTTTCCTTTAGGAGAAGGGCTTTGAAGAAAGGGAAAACAGTCTCAGCAATTAGAATAATATAGAAAAAAGGATATTTCTCTCCTTCAGCAAAGAAATTGCATTCTGGAAATAGATAAATATTTTTTAAAGTAATTAATAACAGACCATCAGAGAGGGTCCAGGCTTAGCAGTCTTACAATGGTTTAGGGCTGTGCTGTTGCTGTCTTGAAAGTTTTAATGTTCCTTGAAGACAGGGTCCCATGTTTTCATTTTGCACCTGCCCTGTATGTGATGGGCTGCTTTGGTGAGTCAGCGTGATCTGACAGTGAGCCCTCAGATGGGTGAGCACTGAGAATGTAACTTTTTGGGAGATGGGGGTGGAGTAGGAGGATTTATGCCAGGATTTGACTATTTGAGACCTGGATAATTGTTGTAAAGGGAGAGGGAAACCTTAAAATTTTCAATTGACATTTTTGCTTGGCAAATACTAGATAAACAAATAAATAATAATAACAATAGTAATGTAAATTAAATTCTGAAATAATCTCCCAAAAATGTACCAAAAATTAAGTGAATCTTCTTTTGGCTTTGCCTGTTTTTCTTTGACTTAAATAGCTAGTATATTTCCACAGCCTCCAGAGAGAACTTAATACAGTACATAGACTAAGAAATAAACTCATGATTATCAGAGAATTCCACAAGGTGTCAGCCTTGGGCTAAAATAATAAATCTACCACTAGGAAATAGTTTTAATCTTTAAAAATGAAGATTTTGAGCCTCCATTTTGAATTCTATTTTTCAAAATCTGTGAGACTCTAATTAGCTCCCATTTGTTGAGACCCCAGTATGTGTTCTCTAAGTTTAGTGTTCATCATTTCTAATCTTTACTCTTTAATTCTGAGCTATGCTCTACTTGTTTATGGTCCTTCAGAATTTATGATGATATTAGAAAGTGGGACCTTGGGAGGCAGTTAGGTCATGGAACACAGCCTTCATGAGTGACACTAGGGTTCTTATAAGAGATCCAAGACGGACCTCAGAAGCAGCCCCCGCAGACACGGCTGTGGTTTAGGATTCACTCAGTCTAACATATTTCATGATAGCTGTGTTAACAGACTAAAACACTGCTAATGATTTTAAATCCCATTTAAAAAATAAAAAACAAACTAAGGTTCATAAAATTTAAGTCAACTTGCCAAGTCATCAAGCAAACAAAATAAACTAAGGAGTTGAAAGAGTGAGTACATAGTGAACTCTAGAATCTCTCTCCTGTTCAACTCTGTTCCATACCAACTGAGTCACTGGAGTGCCACAGAGTCCAAAGTGCATCCACCCGGCAGCCGCCCTTGCGTGGATCAGAGTACAACAGGACACACTCTAGGACGCCTGAGGACGTTCTCGGGGATATACAAATCCTCCAAAAAGGCAGTGGTGTGATATCCCATTGTTTTTTCATCAGCTGTTACTGCTGTTTGACATTGTATTAGTTTCAAAGGGAATAAAGGGAATAAATCATGAGTGTTGACACCACTGGTTCCTTAGCAGGGGTGAGGTAAACCCAGGGCTTTGCCCTCCCTCTGAACTACACTCCCCAGTCCTATACCTGCATGTTCTAGACCAGACTCTAAACTCAGTGACCCTTGATTCAGCAGTGATGTTCACCTTATTAGCTGTTCTGCTCAGCACTGTAGCTAAGCCTTGAACATAGATCTTCTTGTTCCAGGTTCTTGTCATTTGTATTCATGGCCTTCTTGTGCTAAATCTGACTCTGACTTGGGAAGAAAGAAATTATCATGAGAATAATATCTCAGACCCTGATACCGGGTCCTGGAAGTATCACTTCTAGGATAATCAACTCCATCCTAATAGGACTGCCCAGATTTTAGCATTGAAAGTCAAGTATCCCAGGAAATTCTTTGCTCATAGGTAAACTATATTTTCACCTGTAAAATGAGCCATAATCTTTTTACTGGTGGTGAGCCAACAATTTTCTCTTGTAAATCGTCTAAATTTTCTATAGATTCTCAAATGTCACTACCAGAATCACAGAGATGTTTTCAGTCCAAGAATGTAATGTGCCCCTCTCTTGAGAAGTCAAATTACCTTTTTGAGTGTGCACTTCTGAAGTTCTGCCTAGTATGTCCTTTTAAGCTTCTTTCCCAAAAAATCACAAGCAAACATATTTAGGTAGCCACCCCGGTAACTATGTGGCCAAGAACACAGTTACACACAGTAACTTGAGCAAGTCACCTAGCATGACAGGGAAAGCGAAGGAAAAGAAGGAAGAAGAAGAGACAGAAGGAGAAGAAGAGAGAGGAGGAGGAGAAAGAGGAAGAAAAGGGAGAGAAAGAGAAAGAGAAGGAAAAAGAGATGCTACCGAACTCATCAGGTCACTGTGAAGATGACATGAGGTGGATAGTGCTTAGCACACAATATTTTAGGGGACAATATTACTTTTGTTCTCTCAGTACTCACTCAGACCGTAATTCTTTCAGAGCCTCCAATTTGGAGAGCTGCTTTGTTCTTCCTAATTCCTTCCAGGAATGAGGCATTCTGCTCCAGAGCCTAAGCACAAACTTGACACAAACCTGTCTATTCATGCTGTTCCCCTACTGCTGGGTCCTGTATCAGCCCTCCTACATAGGGAGTGTTTGTGAGCTCTTTGTTTTTAAGCATCAGTAACCATTCTGATACCTCCCACTCCCGGAACAAAGCTTCAGTGACCATGAGAATGCTCCTTTCAAAGAGACACAATCTGTTTTCAAAGGGGATAGTAGGCAAACTTAAGCTTGGTAGTACCCAAGGTCTGAGTGTGGCAGAAAAATGCACATTTGGATTGTATTTACTGGCATAACATAAATCTGCCTTGAGAATCATTTGGTTAAATTGCCCAATAATCCTTCTCAATCCAACTGCATCTAATGTCCTGTGTAATTAATGATCATTTTCCAGCCAAGCATTTAATGGCTGTCATGTTTGACTACGCTTTGACACATATATCTTCATTCCCTTTGTAAACATTACATTCTTCTACTTTACAAAAAACGCAATGCATAATCAGATTCTGTTTCATCTTTTGAAATATAATTACGTTTCTTTGAAACAGAAAAAGAAAACATGGCTTCAGTGATGCCTGTTCTATTTTTTCCACCTTGTGTATGCTTGTGTTTATGTTCCAACACATTAAAAATATATGTACATATTGCCTCACTGAGGAAACCTTGTCAAAACAGCCTGGCTTTATGTTATCTACCACTCAAAATATCATAACCAAGTGGCTGCAATTGAAAAATCTTGTGCTTTATGTCTATCTTGTAAAGATAGAAATGTAAACTCAAGGTTTACATTTCCTTTTCACAGGATATCATCTCACTAGATTTTTTAGACTTTGTATTTTAAAGGAAACTCAATAATATTTATATTTTTGTCTTTTTTCCCCTAATCTAAAATGTCTTTCCTAACCAGTAAGTGATTGATTTGCAAAGGAAAACCAGTTTAGACGTTTGTCAGTGAATATTTTTCGGTAGCAAAGACCCATCTTCACAGGATTTAAATTGAATCTCATGTTATTGTACAGTACCCTTCATTGTCACCACAACAGTCAACACTAGCAGTGAGAGAAGGAAATAAAATGTTCCCCCCATCCCAGAGCTGCATTCCATCCCCTCTGACTCGGAAAAACCTCAGCCTTACTCAGAATGGTGGCCGACTGCAGGGACTGTCCAAGGGAGCACCGAGCAGTGCAGCACTTATTAGTTCTGCTGGCACCTGCATCTGTAATCTCAACCCATGTGCCACAATGAACAGAAAGTCCCAGAACTAAATGAAATATCAGAACAGATATAACTTCCAACCTTCAGATTTTATGACTCAATGATTTCAATTGCATGAACTCAAACTATGAAAGTTATAATAATGTATACATAGTGAGGCATAGGCCTGCAACACAGAAACCCAAAGCTCTTTATTCTTAAAGAGCCAATCAGGAAACTAACTAGTGAAGTTGGAAATGGCAAGAACTTGAGCGTGGGAAGGAAGAGAGTAGCTTCAAGGTGCTTTCTTTGGACACATTTCGAATTAATGGTGTTAGCATTACTGGGCCCTCATACTTGTCAATACACTGCAAAGAGCACCAAAGGCAACTGAAAGTATGCACGTAATGAAAATATAGTCCTAGTGTTAGTCAGTCAATCAACTAGTTAAAGATCCCTAGGTCTTATAAAGGTGAATATATCATCATCCCACAATGCATGTTTTCCTGGTGCTACAGATATCCCTAGAAATGAAGATTCACGGGACATAAAATCATAGACCCTTAGGATGTCAGAGCCAAGGACACCAGGTAATCATTTGATTCAGCTCTCATTTTACAGACGAGAGAACAGTCCAAATTGTGCAGCACGAGTTTAACCAGACAGGTTTTACCCTCTCCAGCAGAGTTTCACCAATATGAATATTCATTATCATAAAAAAGAGAGGTAAGAAATTACAGGTTTTAAATGTGATCATTGTCATTAAAAAGGTTCATTGTTCTTGATCTCTGAATCACTGGACTAGTTCCAATTAGCTAAAGTGATCATTAAGTTTTAACTTACACCCAAAAGGGACAAAGAAAGCTACATGATCTCACCAGGTGAATACATGGAAAATTTTCCAGCCCGTCATCCACAAGATTTTCATACCATTAACCACAAGGAAATTCCAGCTTTGCTTCTGTGACTTCGGTCAGAACAATGTGTTTGATGTAGCTTTGATTATCATCTTAGATCTGGTACAGACCTCCTAAAGTATATCCACTTCTAGAGGACACAGAAATTTTTTTAAAGAAACTTCTGTGCCATCTCAGGTTCATTAATATTATTGTTTCATCATTAAGGAGACAAGTTCAGGCAACTCAAAATGCTTATGCATGAAAATTCTGCCTTAACCACGCCCTTGACAGCGTACTGTGGAAGAACCTCTGATTCACTGTTTAAAGGCAGCATCAACTTCTTTAAAATCGCTGCTCACAAGTGGAGTCACCCTGCCTATAAATTCTGTCCTGAACTAAGTCTGTGTCATTCATTCAGAAATTTAGACAGTTTCATGCACTAGTCCAAAATATCCGCAATAAAAATAGAGGAAAATGAGCTGATGATTCTAAAGTACAACTGAGGGACCTGGCAACATTTTTGATCCTCTGAATTAGTCACCACCGTAATGAAACTTAATCTCATCTGGATGAGGCATAACTAACTTGGATAGAACGATGCTCCAGACCTCTCTGTAAACTTAGTCCATTTCTAGATTTGTTATATGAGTTACTTCCAATTCAGAAAGCTTTATCTGTTCATGAACAACACAGTTGATAACTTCCCAAGAGAATATAAATATCAAAAGAGACCTGCCTCCATGCAGAATGCACAGTGCTAGTGATGACAGGATGGATTCTCCCCAGAATAGGCCAAAACGTGACCTCTCATAATCACCACTTAACTTATGGGGAATCCTTCCTTTCAAGCCCCAGTTATTCTTTAATTTTTTAAACCAAGGTTTATTGAGTGCCTCCTACCTCTCCAGGACTAGGCCAACCTTGTGGATTCTGTGACAAACCTCTGCTCCTTCTCTCAAGGATCCTATAATCAATCATTCAGGTTAGCAAATAATTACACTACTCCACTCTTATCTATATCTATATAAATGCTATGTAATTGATGAGCAGTCTGCATAGATCAACCTTAACCCTTTCTATACTTAATGATTTGGTGTAATAATCTCCATGCCGTCGAAGTCTAAGAATTTCACATAATTCTTCAATAACACTTGGGCTTTAACTAAAATAATCAACCCTTTCCACAAAAGAATTCTAAGTTATTGATCTCCAGTTTCATACCTTACAGACATTTAACTCCCTACACACATGTGTACACACACACATACACACACACATACATGCAGACCATAGTTTGTTTCAGTGAACATCTTGAATGCCTCTTTAGCCCCCTTCATCCTGCAGACATTATATCAACAATAATGCTGGGCAGTAAGTTCACTGAATGCCAAACACCTGCAAAACATTCTTGGAACAACAGCTTTGGTCATCAAGAAGACTGATCATAGTTAAACCAAACCCCAACCATAGGACTGGAGTTTAGAGACATCTATCCTCCACTTGTAGATATGTAAATATTTCTTTAAATATCAATAAAATGCCTATTGAGCTCTTGCCATACACAAGCACTATACAGTAAATATCTGGCAGGTATTATTTACTTCTCACAAAAATGAAGCAGACACTGTTGCCATCTCCATTCCAGAGATAAGGAAAGTAAGGACAAATACATTGCTCAAGTCTACACAGTAGCACAGTGGTAAATGGTGAAACTCAGGCAGAAATCCCAGCAATTTGGCATCAAAGCTTATGGACTAAAAGGTCGTAGTTGAAAAGATTATAACCTAAGACCCCAGGGTGGCACTATGAAACTTAGCGCTTCATATTTCTTTTTGTCTCTAGATGTTGGCAGACAACATGTTTCAGGGGCAATGTCCATTACCACACAATTTTGTCCCAATATTAGCAAAACGTGCTCTGTGTTATTGGTCTGCTTCCAAATCTTGTCATTTCTGCTGTATTATAATGCTTATCTCTGATACAGATGTAGAAGAAAGGAGGTATGAAAGAGTCAGTAGTGCTATACAAAACAGACGCTCAAGTGTGACTTTCACTGGCTTATAACAGGTAATGACTTTCATTGAGGAGTAGAACCGCTGGGATTCCAGAAAGTGTGGGCAAAGGAGAGGGGAAGGTGAAGGGAAAGAAAGTAGAATAAAGCTATGCAATGTACAGAGACCTAATAACCTGAAGGAATGTTAAATATTAAGTGTCATAAACATGAGATAAGATTAATATTATCAACAGGAATGAAAATGGAGAATGAAGATGTGGAGGAGGAGGAGGAGGAGGGAAGAAGACAAGAAGGAAAAGGAAGGGGATTTTTAAAAAATCAAGCTGTATTATGTACATGGACCTGTTCCTCAAGATGAATTAGGCTATATTACATACATACCCTACTCCCCACGATGACCATAAACTGAAGTAATGCAAACATGTACTAACAAATCCAAAATGACTGATGGCACCCAACCAATATTTTCATTCTGCTTCAGAAAATTGTAATATTGTATTTTTAATTAGAAAATAGTTCTGAATACTCATGTTTGGGCTACTGAAGAGATTCCTACTGTCTAAAGTCACCACTAAACTGGACCACAGAGCCAACCATCTTTAACAATCAGAAATGAACCTCACAGCCACATAGACATGTGTCTCGTTGAAAGCTGGGTAGCAGACAGCCACAGGCGCCACCATGATTCATGGTGCCAACAGAGAGTACCATGTCTGTCATCTGGGGGCATTGTTTGTGATGATGGCATATTCCTGCTTTTAGTTCTCACTTTCCTCTTAAGGAATACTGCTCATTTGTACCCTCTGAGTATGCGCCTAACAATATGGATGTACCATCACACGTTTAAGAGGGAGGGAAGAAAGGCTGAATCATCTCCAGTTATCTCCCAAATTTATATCCTTCAGGATCCCAAACTGAATTATCTCTATAAAAATTAGTTCAGAAAAACAACTTTTCACTTACAGCTGCACAGTGCAGAACCGTATCACATCCATACAGTAAGAGTTGTTTGCAATCTAATGTGCCAATGGCAGATTCCAATAAGAAGAAGCAATTTGCTAGTCTAGCCAATTACAATTTGTCCTTGGCTGAAGATGACAGCAAAATCTGTGCCTCTGGTTCATTGAAAACATCAGAAAGATATTCCTAATATCCAGTCTGTTTCTCTGTGAAGTTAAGCATTAAGCAGATGATTAAAATTCAGCTTAACTATGGTACCAAATCAAAGGAAAGGCATTACTATCTGATGGTAGGAGAGGATTTTCAGAACGGTCCAAAGTGGTAACGGCACACATTTAATTCCAAACTCTGTCGATAATATTGAAGCTCAGTGCCTGAAGTTATGCCTCAGCAGGAAACTCGTTTTCTGTGTGCTGTGGATGTTGGGCTATTGGTGGTGCCCACACAATTGCAGGCAGCCCTCGTTCTATTTGGTATTTCTTTCACCAAAAGATAACCTTTGTTGTGAATGAGAAGTCTGGGAGAAAAAATGACTCCTAATTATGACACTGATTTCTTCTGTCATGATTAGAAAATTATTTTGCCTCTTTTTGTCCAAGCTATAATGTTAAGATATATCAACTGATTTCCTTGGCTGCTGTGATGACAGGATCAGGTGAAGCAGCAGATTGGAGGTATTTGCTGTGTTAATAGGCTTTTAAAGCTGAGTAAACTGATGGCACCTGAATAATTATCCAAGGAAATACTTCAGAGGCTGATCTAACACTACTGTATCAGTACAACTGTGGTTTTCTATGGTGAATAAATAGGAAACTATGCGTGAAAATTAAGTGTTTCAAATACAGTGACCCTGAATTGATGAACAAAAAATTAAGCCTAAATTTGCCCCTCTGATTCGTGCATTTGATAAAAGTCTTGAGGAGAGATAGGATCTGGTCACTTATGTTTTAATTCAACAAATATTCATTGAATGTCTACCCGGTGCCTGGATAGACTTTACTAGAGACACAGAAAGGAATGAGACTTGTCTCCTACCTCAAATTGCTTACAGAAAACTGAAGTGGGCATGCTACCTCTCCAGCCCTAGCTATTACTCGGCCCTCATGTGGATGTCCACACTCTCCAAGAGCCCACCTACCAGTTCTCCATGCTGATCTCTGCAGGAACACACTGTGATCCAGTGTTTACTTGATTAGCTCCTTATATCACTCAACTTTTAGCTTTGTGTCTGATATTTGCTTAGTAAGTATTATTGAATAATTATATATGAGTAAAACTTCACAATGCAACGTGCAAATTCTCAGAGAATGATCAAGAAGCTGGAGCCATGGAGACCAAGCTAAAGCTCTCCAGGTAGGCTTCACAAAGGGCATCTATGCTAGTAATGTTTGAGATGCATTTTGGATGAAGACAACTTAAGGGTGAACAGAGACAACCTGAGAAGAGGGTAGGAAAGTGGTGACAAAACACTAGAAAAAAATGTACCAAAGAGCACATCTGTGAGTCATGAGGTCATAAAAGAAAATGTGGTGTTGGTTAAGTCACAAGCCCAGGGTGACAAAACCATAGGACACATGAGGACAGGGGAGACTGGAAGTTATATTGGAACTGTATATTGAAGGTCATAGATGCCACTGATGAAATTACTGATTTTTTTCCTAACACGATGGGAAGTCACTGAGACTGTATTAGCTGAGGTTCAGAGGTCAACTAAGCAAACAAAAAAGGTAAACACTCTTGTTCAAAGAGAAAATAAGTACGGATTCAAGAATATTTAGTTCTGAGATTCAGAGACACCCTGGGAATGATATTAATTCAGATTTACAGGCTCTAACAAAGACCACCATCACCTCTGCTAAACATACACCCCAACAACCACATCAGTGACCCTGAGCACATGTTGGCAAGACCTCTACCTGTGCTTCAAGATAGCCTTCTGTCACGCTCCACAGAAAAGAATCCCATACAATGCCTCCTTCTTCACATTGTGTTTTCTTTTTTTTAATTTTAATTTTCTATTATTTTGAAGGTAGCAAAATACAACAGAACAAAATGGAACAAAGCCAACTGAGACAGTGCAGTGAAATTGGTACAGAAACCCTCAACAGGTTATTGGCATAACAGTAGTAAGTAACATAGTATATCCCGTTATCTTCACAACATTTGTTCTTTCAGTAAGTTATAGCCAAATCCAAGGAAATACAGGACATTCTAGAACTTATCAAAACAGAATATTGAATAGAGCAATGTCATTAATCAGAACAAAGCAAAACAGTGATAACAATATTTGCCTTCAAAGAGATAGTAGAAAGAAATCCTGCTATTTACTAAATTGCATATGGTCAACCTCTGAAGAGATGTCTAGATCTCTGGCTCTCACTTGCTAACGGTGGGGGGGATTGATTCTCAGGCAATGCGCCAGTAGGCTCATTGGAGCCACTGAGTGATTCTTCTCCTACCTCATGCCAGGGGCCCCTACTGGGAAAGCAGGCAAACTGCCTTTCTGTGCTATGCCTTGAGTCCCTCCATGGTCGTCACATTGTGTTTTCGAATCAGTCTTACAGTTGGTAGACCCTCAGTCTCAGCTAGTACTATAGCTGCAAGAGAGGCTGAACTGTGAATTTCTAGCTTCTACGTGAGTGGGTACAACCCATAATGAGGGAGAGTCCAAGCAAATAAAGCTTTTCTAAGTAGTGTAGGAGACCAGAAATCATACACGCTGTCCACTGTCATGAGGAAGAAACAGAAATGTATTTACAAGGTGTGGTCAAAACAGATGGTGAATGTTTACAGGTAATTTATTTCAGTAAAACACACATTGCCAGTTATCTCCCACAAAAATGTTCCCTCTCATTTCAATACTTATCCCATCATTCTTACCACTTTCTGTAGCAGTTCTGGAAGTCCTCTTTGGTGTCTTTAGTGGCACTCCCCATAACTGCCTTGATGTCTTGAATAAATTCATAATTTTACTATTTATGATTAGTTTGACCTTAAGGAAGAGCTAAGAATCAGATGGTTCCAGATCCAGCCAATAAGGTGATGAGGAACACTGAAATGTTTTTATGAACTGACTGTTTTGTTGGACAGTACTCAGCCACAGCATTCACTCTATGTTTGGTCACAACTTGTAAACACACTTAGGGAGGAGGACTTCCAGAACTGCTTCATAAAGTAGCAAAAATGATGGTACAAGTCTATTTGAAGAGAAGGGGAATGTCATGAGGGAGATTAATAGTAATGTGTCATTTACTGTAATGAACTTTTAAATTTAAATATTACACATTTTTATCAACCATTGTGAAAAGATTCCTTTGACAGCAACATTGAAAATGGATTGGAGAGAAAAAGTGGGGGACAGAGGGTTTGATTTAGAAGGTTAAAGCAGGCAAAACATGACAGAGTATGAATCTAGTGCTGACAGTGGGCAGAGGGTAAAGTGAACACAAAATGAGGTTGTAAGATCCCAGCCAGTAAGAATCTGTTCTCTTTTTCACTTATGGAATACCAACAACGTCTTATATATAGTATGCTTATCTCTTTTATTTTAAAAGGTTAATTTACACTTAGTAAAATTCTCCTGTATATATGAATTTTGAAAATTGTATGCCACGATGTAACCACTACCACAATTCAGCTTTATAATAGTTCCATCTCACCCCAAATTTCTCACGCTGCGATGTTATTATCAGTTTCACTTCCATTCCCTGGAAACACACATACAGAGTGTAAGCCTCGCTTTTTCAGTTACTATATTACAGGTTGAGAATTAGTGTAATTGTATTAATAGTTTGATTCTTTTTATTGCTTATTAATATTCCCCAGTATGAACATAACAATGTTTACTCATGTTTCAGTTGAAGGACATTAGGATTTTTTCTAGTTTGGAAGCTATTAGATTGCCTAGATCTTTGTGTTAATATTTATTTTATTTGTGCAAATATCTAAGTGTCAATTCTTTTGGTCAAATAATAAGCATATATTTAATTTCGTATGATTTTTGAAAATTGCTTTCCAAAGGCAATGTTTGAGTTCCAGTTACTCCACATCTTTACAAGCACTTAGATGGCCTCTACCTCAATCTGATGAAAGTCATCTATGACAAATCAACAGCCAACATCATACTAAATGGACAAAAACTGAAATCTTTCACCCTAAAATCAGGAACAAGACAAGGATGTTTACTATCACCACTCCTATTCAATATAGTTCTAGAAACATTAACCAGAGCAACTAGACAAAAGAGAAATAAAAAGAATAAGGAAAGGAAAGGAAAAAGTTAAATTAACATTACTCACCAATGACCTGATACTCTATATAAAAGACACCAAAAAAATCAATCAAAAGTTTACTAGCATTAATAAGTAAATTCAGCAACATTGCTGAATACAAAGTCAACACTCAAAACTCAGTAGCATTCCCACACACAAACAACAAACTCACTGAAAGAGAAATTAGGAAGCAACATTTTTCACAATAACATCCAAAAAAAAAATACTTAGGAATCAACCTAACAAAGGATGTAAAAGAGCTATATATTGAAAATTACAATACTCTGAAAAAGGATATTGTTGAGTGTATCAGAAAGTAGAAAGATATCGCTTGCTCATGGATAGGAAGTACCAACATTGTGAAAATGGACAAACTCCCTAAACTGTTACACAGATTTAATGCAATCCCGATCAAAGTACTATTAGCATGCTTCACAGGTCTAGGGAAAACATTCCTAAAATTTATTTGGAGTCAAAAGAGAAAATTGCAAAGGCAATCCTGGGCCACAAAAGCAAGGTAGGAGGCACCACAATCCCAGACCTGAAATCATACTACAAAGCTACTGTAATAAAATCACCATGGTACTGGTAAAAAAACAGACCTGAGGATCAATGGAACAGATTAAAAGATATAGACACAAGCAAAAAGACAGTCAGTCACCTTATTTTTGACAAAGGAACCAAACATGTTCACTGGAAGAAAGCCTCTTTATTAAATATTGCTGGAAAAATTGGCTCTACACATGCCAAAGTCTGAAACTAGATACATGCTTATTACCATGCACTAAACTACAGTCAAAAAGTCTCAAAGATGTAAGTATTTTCAGGTTTTTAAGCCATTCAACTAGGTGACTAGCAGTACTGCATTGTGATTTTAATTGGCATTTCCCTAGAAACTAGTGATGCTGAACATTTTTCATGTTATTATTTACTTTTACTGTGTCTGCTTTGCAAAGATGTTCAAATATTTTGATAAGTGTTAATATCTGATGAATTTATAAATAAACCAATAATGGATATTTAGAAAAATAAAATTATCTCCAACTGGTGTAATTACTTACTGCTAAAGAAAGGAGACCAAGGAGAAACAAAGATGATTGTTGATTAAGAAAATTTAACTGAAAAACTTAGTGTAAGCATAATCATAGATGGCTGCTCCCATGCCTTCCCATTAATCATTGTCATTCAATAGTTTGCACTCAAATCTAAAATCTGTGAAATTAGATAGTCTCTTAATGTTCCTCTGAAATTTTCCACATTGTTTTACTCCTTCTTGTAAGGGAAATAAATACATCTCAAAAACCAATTTCATATCATTCCCCAAGAAACCATGGTAGTGACTCAGTGTTTACTCTCCCAAAGAGACTAAATAAAATAGTCAAGAAAAAGAATAAGAATCCGAGAGCTATCGGCCTTGGAAGTTAATTAAATGGCTGGCCCTTTGTAACCACCTTACCTAGAATGAAGGGTGCTGAAGAGCCAGGTCAAGAGATTTTACTGTGCTCTGAAGAATCAAAGATTCTTGGACAGCGAAGGGTAGCTGAGAGTTAATGAAGGCTAATTACTTTCTTTATCTGGAAATTACAGACTGTAAAAATGATACTTGGTTGCACCTTAGCCAAGACAAATCAACACTCTGCCATGCCCCTCTGGCTGCAGCTGGGATGATGCTTGCAGCATGACCAGAAGAGTGGACATCAAAGGAAGCTGCAGTCAAAGAGGGAAATGAAAATGCTAAGATATGGGTGCTCCATGAGGGGCCAGCCAAACTTGGCCTGCAGTTCAGAGTTATGGTAGAACATAAAACACCAGGGCCCTTTGAGAGAAGAAATAATACAGAATAGGTACCATAGTATTACTCTGGCAAAAAAAAAAAAAAAAGCATTAGTTAAAAAAATACACTGTGTCATGAATCAGCCTAAACAATGTGATGAAAATCCTAGTGGGTGTGAATTCTCTCCATCCTCAACTGATTCTTCCCTGGGGACAAACAATAGTGTGTGGGGCTTAACAGTCATTGATGTCAACCTTCCATTCCCTCAATAATACTAGTGACAGAAGGGATAAGAGTTGATGACTCATCCATACACATGATATTATTTAAGGCATCATAAATTAGGACTTGGGTCTGGTGTTTTGCTACTTGGTCACAGCCAAATCTGGGCTAAAATGAAAGTAGCTTCAGCACAGGTCTGTGACTAGGCACTTCTTAAATTTTGTAGAGAGCTTGAGGGAAAAGTCTTGCTGTATCTCAAGCTATCGCTGTTACTAAAAATTTACCAGAGAACTCATCATTTATCAATTTTCAAAGGTATATTATATTCGATATTTTAAATATTCTATTTATTGCTAAAGTAAGAGAAAACTAATAGAACGGAATCACGATAGCAGCATCTAGCAGAAATGGCAGGATTTGAATCCCAGATTTACCATATGCTAGCTCATGAACTTGAGCCAATTACTTAATACCACCACTGTGGTTCAGTTAGTTTGTTTCTAAAATGGACACAGAAGTACCTTCCCATTAGGGTTATTGTGTTTCTCCAAATCTCCAAGGATTTTGCATATCCTAGGCCCTATTACCAAAGACACAGAGAAAAAGTTTGGACCATTTGCTCTCCATTAAGTAATTTTAACTATTGATTATATATTAAAGATGCAAGTGATGGATCAGAAAGCAAAACTTAGAATTTTTAGAATAAATTACAGGATTTCCAAAAAATTGGAAGTGGTGGCAAGTGCCTTTGCCTGTGTCTTCAAATATATTTTCTTTTCTACAGAAGAAATCAAAAACAACAACCTTCACACTCCTGTGAAGTCACTTTTACCGGGGGCACAGTTTTCACATCCACAAGGGTTTGTCCCTAGACTAGACACAGCGCATGGTTGTTCTTCTGTGAATCAAAGCAATTACTGCTTCCTAGTGTGGCTGCTCCAGGTGCTGAAGGATAGTCAAGGTGGAAAAGGAAAATCATCAGCAGTGCGTGGCTTTCTCTGGAGCTGGCTGCCAGTGATGGTGTCAGACAAGAGCTGCAGGCACTGCTGGATTCCCAACCCTGTGCTGGGCTCAGACCCTAACCAAGTGTAGTCCAGAGGCTGTCATTCATCACTTGTCTATGTACATCTGAACCTTGAGGTCTGACCCACCCTTGTAGAGGTGCAGAAATGGACAGTTTCCTTGTGCTGTCATTGCTTCTGTATGAATTGAAGCTTCGTTCTGCACTCCTATTGGTCTTCTGATTTTAGTGGTGCTGTTTAAACAGATAAGTGCGTCTGACCAAACTGAATAAAAGTGCTTCCACAAGTCTTAAAAACCCAGATTATACTATCATATTCACAAGATAACTGCACAGTGCAATGTTATAAAAACAATAGCTTTTTGAGAAGAGGTTGAATTATTTACAATGATAACTTTTAGAAATAATTTGTTCATGCAATAAATATTGATTGCTACCTTACTTATGCACTGAGGTGCATAAGTGAGCTAAGTATTGTTCTAGTCTCCAACATTATTTGCTAGTCGTGCATATGGATTAAATTTAAATGAAGAACAGGTGTGTTAAAAGTAAACAAAACAAGTTTGTAAAAAATGGATTAAAGCCAGGCATCATGGCACATACCTCTAATCCAACACTCTGGCAGACTGAGGCTAGGTCACAAATTCAAGCCCAACCTGGCAACTTTGTAACTTAACAAGATCTTATCTCAAAATAAATCTAAAAACAAAAACAAACAAACAAAAAAAACATAGTGCTGATGATGTAGCTTAGTGCCAATATCCTGGTTTGATCCCAAGTACTGCCGAAATTATTTTTAAAAAGAAAAATGAAAAGTGAGTATGTTTTCCATCATATCATCATTCTCCTTCCACTCTTAGCGATCTAATTCTCCAGTGATTTTTCTTCCTATATTCAGTGTGTGTGTGTTTAAATATAAACTGATAATAGTTACTTTTTCTTTTCTTTTTTTCTTACTGTTGACAAAATGTTTTTAAACTATAATGTTTTTCTTCCATGATGTTTTTCATTAGTAATATATCATGGACATTCAACTGTGAACCATCCACATATTTGATTATTTTTTTTCTTTTTTTTATTTAAAGAGAAAAAAACAGGAAAAATGTAGAAATATTACAGAATTTCAAGAAAAGAAGATAAACAGTAAGAAATAACTAGTTGATAAATTACATATTGTTCTCTTAGAAATAGTTATTTAGGTTACATAATTAAAGCACACAAAGTGGACACTAAAGCAGTGAGAGTGCAAACAGATCTGTTCAACAATCCAACAAGAACCTAGAAATATGGTCATCAATCCCACACACCTAAACATACATGCAGCTATATCTTTTATAGCACTTCCTATTTCCTCTTTTTTTTACAATAGCAATTATATATTTTTAAAATTTTATTTAAAGAGAAGAGAAAAAAAACAAAACAGAAAAAAGGGTAGCAACAATACAGAATTCTAAAAGAAGGAAAGGAAAAGGAGAATGAGAAAAAGCCCCACTAAGAAATCAGTAATTTATAAATTATGTACTGGATGTAGTTGTTCAAGTTACAAAGTTAAAGGGTACATAGTAAATATTCAAACAGTCAGACTACAAACAGTTCTACTCAAAGATCCAACAAAGATTCAGCAATATGGTCATCTATTTTACACACCCAAACATACATGCAGTTATATCCCTTAGAGCACTTTCTTTTCCTCTCTCTTTTACAATAGCAATTACACATTTTGGTTTTATTACTCATAGTTCTTATTTATTTTTTACACTAGAGACACAATATGATATTTATAAATATGATTCTTATTTATTTCACTAATGAGGATAGTCTCAAGTTGTCTCCATTTGCCTATGAAGGCCTCAAGATCATCCTTTTTATAGCTGAGTAATATTCCATTGTATAAAAATGCCACATCTTTTTCATCCACTCTGCAGTTGATGGGCATCTTGGTTTGTTTCCAGGATTTAGCTATCACAAATTGTGCAGCTATGAACATGGGTGCACATATATCACTGTGATATGAACTTGTCAGTTCTTCTGGGAAAATACCCAGGAGGGGAATAGCTGGATTGAATGGGGCTTCCAATCCTAGTCTTCTGAGAATTCTCCACATGGATTTCCATAAAGGTTGCACCAGTCTATATTCCCACCAACAGTGGAGCAGTGTTCTTTTTTCCCCGCATCCTCGCCAACATTTGTTATCAGTTGATTTCTTAATGGCAGCTATTCTTTCCGGAGTAAGGTGGAATCTCAATGCTATTTTAATTTGCATTTCTCAAATGACCAGTGATGGCAAACATTTCTTCATGTATTTATTTATTTGCCATTTGTATATCTTTCTCTGAGAACTGTGTGTTTATCTCAGATGCCCATTTTTGGAGAGGGTCTTTCAATTTGGGGGCTTGATGTTTTTCAATTCTTTATATATTCTGGACACAAGTCCTTTGTTTGAGGGGTTGCTGGTTAAAATTCTTTCCCACTCTGTGGGTTTTCTTTTCACTCTGTTGGTGATTTCCTTTGAAGTGCAGAAACTTTTCAATAATGCGAGATCCTATTTGTTGATTCTTTGAAGTGTTTCCTGTGCAGTTTGCATTTTGTTCATGAATTCTCTGCCTACCCCTATGTCTCCAAGACTTCTACCTACCTTGTGTTTCAGTAGATTTAGTGTTTCAGCTTTAATATTGAGGTCTATGATCCATTTAGACTTTCGTTTTGTGCATGGCGATATGCATGGATCTAGTTTCAGTCTTTGGCATGTAGAGAGCCAATTTTTCCAACACCATTTATTAACAAGACTGTCCTTCTTCCAGTGGACATACTTAGCCCCTTTGTCAAATATTAGGTGGCTGAGTGTCTTTGTAGTTGTGCTTGCATCTTCTAAGCTGTTCCATTGATCCTCAGGTCTATTTCTTTGCCAGTACCAAGCTGATTTTATCACTGTGGCTTTATAGTACTGTTTCAAGTCAGGAATTGAGATGCCTCCTGCCTTGCTTTTGTTGCCTAGAATTGCCTTTGCTATTCTAGGTTTCTTCTGTTTCCAAATGAATTTTAGTAGTGTGTTCTCTAGATCTGTGACGTATGTCAATGGTATTTGATTGGGATTGCATTAAATCTGTATAACAGTTTTGGGAGTATGGCCATTTTCACAATGTTGGTTCTTCCTAACCAAGAGTAAGGAATGTCCTTCTATTTTCTAATATCCTCTTCAATCTCCTTTTTCAGCGTAGTATAATTTTCAGCATATAGGTCTTTTACATTTTTAGTTAGGTTGATTCCGAAGTATTTCATTTTTTTACATGTTATTGTAAAGGGTGATATTTCCATAATTTCTCTCTCAGTGAGTTTTTGTTTGTGTACAGGAATGCTATTGATTTTTGAACATTGACTTTGTATCCAGCTACACTGCTGAACTTGTTTATTACCTCTAGCAGTCTTTTAATGGAGTTTTTTGGGTCTTCTATACAGAGTATCATGTCATCTACAAATAGTGATAATTTAACTTCTTCCTTTCCTATCTTTACTCCTTTTATTTCTCTCTCTTGTCTGATTGCCCTGGCTAGTGTTTCCAGAACTATGTTGAAAAGGAGTGATGAAAGTGGACATCCTTGTCTTGTTCCTGATTTTAAAGTGAAAGCTTTCAGTTCTTGTCCATTTAGTATAATGTTGGCTGTTGGTTTGTCATAGATGGCCTTTATAAGGTTGAGGTAGACGCCATGTATTCTGAGTTTCTGAAGGGTATTTATCATGAACATGTGTTGGACTTTGTCAAAAGCTTTTTCTGCATCTATTGAGATGACAATGTGATTTTTGTTTTTGGCTCTGTTGATGTGTGAATTACATTTATTGATTTGAGTATGTTAAACCATCCCTGTATTCCTGGAATGAACCCCACTTGGTCATGATGTATAATTTTCTTGATGATTTGCTGCATTCTATTTGCCAGTATTTTGTTGAGAATCTTTGCATCAATGTTCATTACTGAGATTGGCCTATAGTTCTCTTTTTTGGTTGGATCTTTCTCTGGTTTTGGTATCACAGTAATACTTGCCTCCAGGAATGATTTAGGGTGGATTGCTTTTTTCTCAATTTCATTGAAGAGTTTAAGGAGTACTGGCATCAAATCTTCTCTAAATTTGTTGTGGAATTCAACTGTGAATCCATCAGGACCTGGGCTTTTCTTTGTTGGTAAGTTTTTAATTACATTTTCAATTTCAATAGCTGATATTGAGTTGTTGAAAATTGCTGTATCTTCTTGGTTGAGCTTTGGTAGTTCATATGTTTCTAGAAATCTGTCCATTTCCTCTGTGTTTTCCCCTCTATGTGAGTAGAGATTTTCAAAGTAGGTATTCTTTTGAATTTCCATAGGATCTGTAGTAATTTCTCCATTTTCAGTTCTTATTGCATGAATTTGGGTTTTTTTCTTTCTTTCTCTTGATAAGTTTAGCTAGGGGTTTGTCAATTTTCTTTATTCTCTCAAAAAACCAGCTTTTTGATTCATTAATTCTTTGTATTGCTTTTTTTTAGTTTCAATTGCATTGATTTCTGCTCTAATCTTTACAATTTCCTCTCTTCTATGAGCTTTGGATTTAGCTTGCTCTTCTTTTTCTAGAAGCTTGAGATGGAGCATTAGGTTGTTTATTTGTGCTCATTCAGTTTTCTTGATATGACAGTTTATTGCTCTCTATTTCCCTCTTAAGACTGCTTTCATTGCATCCCACAGATTATAGTATGTTGTTTCTATATTTTCATTGAATTGTAGGTATTGTTTTATTTCTTCTTTAATTTCATCTGTAGCCACTGGTTGTTCAAAAGGCTGTTATTTAATTTCCATGTATTTATGTAGTTTTTACAATTTCTTTTGCCATTAATTTCCAATTAGAGCGCACTATCATCAGATATTATGCATGGTATGATTTCAATACCTTTGTATTTACTTAAGAATGTTTTATGGGATAATATAATATCTATTTTGGAGAATGTCCCATGTGCAGCTGAGAAGAATGTGTACTCTGAAGTGATTGGGTGGAACACTCTGTAAACATCTACTAAGTCCAATTGCTCACAGGTATGATTCAGTTCTGTTATTTTTTTTGCTGACTTTTTGTCTAGTTGATCTATCTCTTTGTGACTACGGGCTGTTAAGATCTCCTGTTATAATTGTGTTCTTGTGTATTTGGTTTTTCATGTCCATTAGTATCTGTCTTATATAGTTGGGGGCTCCTGTATTTGGCACATATATATTTATAATTGTTAGTTCTTACTCTTGAATTTTACCACTAATAAGTTTGTAGTGACCTTCTCTATCTCTTTTAATCATTTTAGGTTTGAAGTTCACATTGTCTGCAAATAGAATAGCTACCCCTGCTTTTTTCTGGGTTCCTGTTGCATGGAATACTGTTTTCCATACTTTGTCTTTTAATCTATGAGTTTCCTTTTGGGTCAGATGTGTTTCTTGTATACAGCATATTGTGGGATCCTGTTTCTTGATCCATTCTGTCAATTGATTTCTTTTTATAGGTGAATTGAGACCATTTATATTTATGGATATCACTGATATGTACTGGCTGGACTTTGCCATGTTATGTTCCAGTTATTTCTTTCTGCTTTTCCCCTTATTTCCACCATCTACCTTGTGGTTTCTTTCTGTTGCTGTTTTGGGGATTATGGTCATTTTTATCTCTGTCTAGTATGTCTTTCAATACTCTTTCTAGGGTTGGTTTGGTGGACATGAATTTCTTCAGTTGTTGTTTGTCATGGAAATATCTTGTTTCTCCATTAAATTTGAATGAAAGTTTTTCTGGGTACATCAGTCTGGGTTGAAGGTTGTTTTCTTTCAGGGCTTGAAATACCTCACTCCAAGCTCTTCTTGTTGAGGGTTTGTGCTGAAAAATCTGCCGTGATTCTAATGGGCTTTTCTTGATAGGTGAGTTGTGTCTTTTCTCTGACAGCTTTTAGTTTTGTTTTTATGCTGTATGTCTGAGATCTTAATTATTATGTGTGTGGGTGTGGATTTATGTTGATTGTGACTGTTTGGTGTTCTATATGCCTCACTTATCTGCATTTCAGATTCTTTCCCCATGTTTGGGAAATTTTCTGCTATTATTTCTGTAAATACTTTATGTATGTCATTTGCCTGCACTCCTGTATTTTCACTAATGCCCATTATTCTTATATTGTTGCTCTTGGCATCATCATGAAGCTTCTGGATTGTCATTTCATGCTGCTTTGTTATTTTTAAAAGTTCTATCCTTTCCTGATCACTAATTGTGATACTGTCCTCAAAGTCTGAAATCCAATCCTCAGCTTCTTTTAGGTGATTTTGCATGCTTTCAATAGAATATTTTGTTTCTTGGGTGTCTCTTTGAGTTTGTTTCATGAATTCTGCTTGTTTTCTATATTGTTCATTCAAAGTTTCAATCAGTTTCCCATGCTCATGTACTTTTTTCTCTAGTTCTTCTTTAGCTGCATTCAATAACTTTTACTAAAGTTGTTATTTCTATCTTTACATGGGAGACTACTTCTAATTTGATTTCCTCTATATCCTGATGCAGTTGTTTTTTTTATTTCACTTGCTATCTTTTCAGAGATTCCCAGTGTGTTACTTTTGGGGTTCTCTATTTCAATGTCTCTTATACTTGCTTCTGGTGAACTATATGTTTGAAACTGCATTTTGCTTTCTTGTTTTGTCATTTTCACTCCACCTGGTGTTGTCTATGTGTAGGAGGGGATCACACACACTCTTTTCAGACACACCAAAGTCTTACAATTAGTTGTAGTGGGTTTTACTACTGGCCCTATTTATCCCCTGTACACCTCTATTTTAGGGGTATACTCACCACACTGATTCAGTTAATCCACTGTAGTCCAGAGTTCACCACCTGGGACCAAAGTT
The DNA here is from genome assembly GCA_004027455.1 of Hydrochoerus hydrochaeris. Taxonomy (NCBI): domain Eukaryota; kingdom Metazoa; phylum Chordata; class Mammalia; order Rodentia; family Hydrochaeridae; genus Hydrochoerus; species Hydrochoerus hydrochaeris. Next base: position 53,422 of record PVLA01000765.1, read on the forward strand.
CCAAATTTTCTCACACTAACTGGAGCCTTCTGAGATCTTCTGATGATCCCGGTGGCAGGGCGGACCCCCACAGGAGGTTCTAGGCAGCCCACCTCTGAGGCAGGCTTACGTTGCATTCCAGTGGCAGGGCCGGGCCCTCAGTGGCGGTTTGGGGCAGCCTACCCCTGAGGCGGGCTTGCGCTGAGTTCCAGTGGCAGGACAGGCCCTCGGTGGTGGTTAGGGGCAGCCTTGCCCTGAGGCGGGCTTCTATTTGATTATTTTAATTATAGTAAATTAACATAGCATATTCAATTCTATAATATCCCTTATTAATGAATATTTAGAGCGTTTCCAATTTTTTCACATGCAATAAGCCATTCATGAACACTCTCCTACTTATATTCTTGTACAGGTATACATGTAGCTCTGCTGGAAAATTTTTAGAAGTTGAAGTGTTGACATGCTAATTATAAATAAGTGCATGAGACAGTGAGAATGTGGGGTATGCAATGAGTACACATCCCTGGTTGTCTGTTCTTAATTAAAAGTGAAGCACTTAGGTACTCATTAGAAGCTCTGGGTGTAGAGATAGGACTTGTCAAATGGGAAATTTAACTGTGAGATTCTGCAGTGAAGGTCTCCAAAATGTCCATAGATCTTTTACCTAAAGCTGGTCATCTTTCCAGACAACAGTCTTATCTTTTCCCAAGAGAATTGGTGAGGTTGAACTTTTCCACTGACCTTCCAAAGCCTGATAGAGGAAATGAGCTTGGGACTTGACTTTTCAATACTCATACTGTTGCCTGCTTAACCTGGATACTTCCTGGGGCTTTAACCCTATCTGATCTGCTGATCAAATTTCTCTGAGGTCTCTGGTCAAATTTCTCCAGAGGATAAGCCCATCACCTCCTTTGGAAGTGGGAGAGTCATTCACCTGGCATCATAGATCAGAGGGGAGAATCTCGGGGTCTGAATATCCCTGTTACAGCCTATTGACTAAATCTGTACAATACCCTGATACCTCACTCTGACTCACTATGATCTCTGTGGTCCCTGTTCCTGAGTCATCTGCACATTTTTCAAGATGAGCGAGTATTCACATCAGTAGTGTCCCATTTTGAATGTTTTTGACTTTTACCATTTTTCTAGCCATCGGCTTTCCATTTTCCAAATGTTCCTTAAAATATGACGACTATTCTTTCTTTTTCTGCTTCGTCTTCACGGATTTATACTTGGAAAAATCATGTTTTTATTATTCAAATATGGTACAGGAAGGAAAGAAGATAAAGTTTCATGTACAATCTCCCCGTATCTTTCACATGGCTTGTCTCAAATACAGATATTCCTGAAAGTGTTTGTCAAGCAAAAATCAGTGGCATTTCTCTCTTATTTGTCATGCTAATTTATGTGACAAACTTTCTTTAAAAATTGTGATTAATGGGTCAAAAAGTACTGGGGTCTCATACAAAAAGTCCTGAATGGGGCCTGGAGAAAAATAAGTTTCTGTCCTGTTTCCACAAGTCATTAGATCATTTCCTTCTAGAAGTTACTTCACCTGTTAGTCTTTGATTCTTCACAGTAAAGTGAAGGAGGTCTCACTTATGCAAGTGCTTTGATCTGTTCCTTATTCTTTGAATGAAAGATGTAAAGACTGGTTGCAGGATACTTCTGGACATGGGATGTGTCAGAACAATAGAAGGAACTCATAGGACATTACAATTTAGGGTGCATCTCAGAAGCAGAATTTAGGGTCTGGAGTCTGAAAGCCTATAGTTCTAGTCCTCAGTGCATAACATACAGTTATGTAACTACTATATAACTCTAAAGGACCTCCTTTTCCTCATTTGTAAAATGCCATTTTGTAACAGCTATTTTTATAAGGCTTCATGCTTCCTGTTTTTAGTGGGTTCTCGTTCATTGTCATTTGGAATTTTCCCTGCAGATTCTTCTGAACACTTTCACAGTGCACTCTTACTTCCAAAGTGCATAATTCTCTCCTCATAATTAGTTACACAGAAACCCAACATAACCCAGGGTGAGGATGTGGCTATAAGGTACACTGGGATTGTTAAAATTTCTGTACTGCTGGAAAACAGTGGGGAAGGAGTATGCACAGTGGTGAGCCTGGAGCTGAAGGATGCATGGAACTGCAGGGCATCCTTGTGAGGATCAGCATCTGCCTTTGGTCAGTTTTGTTGGTCAGCTTTCAGTATTGAAAAGATCAATCCAGGGCCAGGGATTTATCTCAGCAGCCTAAGTGCCTGCCTGGCAAGTACAAGGTCGTGAATTCGATCCCTGGTAAAAAAAAAAAAATTCAATCCAGCAGGTGGGGTACAACTCAGAAGTATAGACAGTGCATAAGCCTTGACAGCAAAGGGATGCAAAGACATTGGTACACTGAGTATCTGGAGCAAGATTAGCCCAGCTCCCAATCTGGTGGCTAAGGATAAAATGTCAATAGTCCAAGAGAGACATAAATCACAAGGCCACATCTCAGTCAAATAGGCTGAGGCTCTGAAAAGACCACTGTGATCTGGCAGAAACTGGGAAATCCAATTTTAAAATATAACTGAGGCACAGATCCAGCTTGTGAGGCTGGACTCACGTGTTGTAGACAAGACTACAGTACAGCATGCTTGCCAGTGTCTATGGTTCCCCCAAGTCCTTCCAGAGTAGCCATGCAGCCAAGATTAAAGCTAGCTTCCTTACACTTCCCCAACTGCCCTCCTTGTTCTGGAATGGTCTAAGAGTTGTACAGGGCTCCAACTTCAGTGACCCCAGCTGAGCTGAGCTCAAGGAGACAGAGGGCAGGTACACCCATAATGACTTTGCTGTTCAAACAGAACAAAGGAATCAGTTTCCTGCTTTTTACCACAAAGTGAGAGGAACGCTGAAAAATGAGTGTGACTTGTTCAGGTGCTACACAGTGCACTTAAAAGAAGGGCCTTGTTAGGAAATAACATCTTTTTGCTTGCATCTTTCTTTTTCTGGCAATCTTCTTCTCTAAAAGAGTCTGGGAAAAGATGACAACTCAGCGGCTGTGTTACTGTCAAGATTTCGATATATGGAATTAGAAAATGTCTTAAGGTGGCCTGATCCAGGGCATGTAAATTCACTGAGGCAGAGCACAGAAGCAGCCAAGCCATCTGGAACATTACCAGTAACTCTACATATGTGATTTCTTGATCACCAGGCTTCCCATAGGAATGGGAAAAAGCAAGCTTCAAAAATAACTTTTCTTCTAATTTCAGTAATCAAGTTTATTTATTAACCTTCTCAAGTTCATTTTAAAATAAAATTTCAAAAAGCTGCTTCTTTTTCAATTACCCCAGCTGAAAGGTCCATTTTATAAGCTATCCTGATAGATTAAGAAGGTCAAATTATATTAAATTAGAAGTGTCACACAGGTGCTTACTTTGGCAGCATGTATACTAAACAGTGGGTCTCACAGGACAACATTGGTGATGTCCTCGGACAGAACATACGTATCAGTGATGAGTGCACTAGAGAAGCTGTTTTCTTCCAGATACATCTATCTAAATATCTATTTCTCATCTATGATTCCTGTTTTGAACTTAATTTTCTCACAGTTGTGACTGTTCTCATATAGCTCTTGGCCTCTTGAACACATTTTCTGTGTGCTTGACCCCCTTTATTCCTCAAAAGAATTGACCAGTGAAAAAGTTTTGTTCCCTGACTTATTCCTCTTGAGGACAATGTGAAACTGCAGACAGAGAGCAGATACTGAATGGCTAGGCTTACCTTGCTGAAACTAAAGAAGTACCCCATTAGTACAATGGAGTAGCCAGGGCCCTTACTGCTCGCTTAAAGTTGTTTCCCAGCTGGGAATGTGATGCACACCTGTAATTCTAGCTACTTGGGAACCTGGGCAAGAAACCAGCACAAGTGAGGCCAGTCTGGACAATTTAACAAGACCTTTTCTGAAAATAGAACATTTGAAAAAGACTGGAGACGTGTTGTAGTAGTAGGCTGCTTGCCTACCATGTATGAGCAGTCTCTAGCACTGTGGAAAAAAAAAAAAAGCTTTTTCTTTTACATAACAAAATCAAGTTGGCAATCTTCAAAACAAACAAGTAAAAACATCTAATGGTAAAATAGAGGGTAGTTCACAGCCCATGGTGGAAAACTGAAAAACCAGTCCTTGGAAAAGACAAGAATCAAAAGGTCTCCAAAGCCAACATAGTGAAGATCTGTTGCTGTCACTGGAACTTCGCAATTTTGTGTTACTATGTTCTCTGCTCCTATGTGCTAATTCCAAGAAGAAAGGCCATTGGGAACTTTCCCATCACCTAGATAAAGAGAAAAAAATTTCCTAGTTGACTATCTCCACAGCCTGTTTAGGAGAGGATGGGTAGGGTGCTGGGTGATCTGAACGCTCCTGGCTATACACTGAAGGGAACGGCTGCCCTGAACCTGCATCTGGGCGGTAAAGATAGACGTGGTAACTAAAACAATGTGCTACAGTTTTGGCAGGGTTCGCACCTATGTGATATCAGGTGTGATGAAGTCATTACTAAAGGTACTAAGTGAGAGGAGAAGCTGTGGATGAATGCCAGGTCACAATTACTAAACTCAAAAGAATCTACAACCAGCCGGGACAGTAGGGGAATTAAAGAGTTAGGCACCAAACTCAGAGAAACATCGTTCTATGTTTGTTTCCCTTGTACAGTAATGATGTCTGCTTTTACAAGGGGGATGTGAAGAATATGCTAGAGATAATGCCCGAAGAGAACATACCTTAGGACCTGATGCTCAGGAAGTGTCTTCTTGAGAGATTCCCAAGAGTGTCACTTGGACATTACTTCATGATCACTTACTCCTTTCTAATACTCATGCTCCGTCTCTATTATTACCATGGAGTTTTATGTGCTTGAAAAGTTCAGGAGGAGCCTCTGTAATGCATTTGCATGGCTTGGGCTGGAGTACTAAACAAAATCACTGTGCATTCCAGTGACCACCATGCTCAACACAAGTGCTTCCTAGATTTCAGGGAACATTACAGCATGAGTATTTGACTGAGGTAAAAAGGGAAGAGAAAAAGTGGGACCAGGAGAATGTGCATGATGAAACACTATGAGGGTGTGTATATTTTTAGAAACATACACAGGGGTTCCTCTTCACTCACAGTTCTCTTGTTTCCAGCATGTTGGCCCAGGATTCGTTAATGGCCAGTGGTCACTTGCCAAGCTAACTAGTCTTGCTAGATCACATACGAAGAATCAGAACGTATACGGTTTCTCCAGCCTATCTCCAGCCCAAGACCTCCAGAGAAACGCTTAGTTCCTCACTCCCAATTAGTTTCAGGTTGTTAGAATTCCACTTCTGCTGATTGGAGATCACTAACAACTTTCTCTTCTCCAAAGGCCATTTAAACTTTTAGGAGGCCTTACTTCTACCAGGTCAGTACTAATTGGGGCTGGTGCTGGCATCGGTAGGCATTGAAGTGACAGCCATCGTGCTGACACCTGGTCTTTCTTCTGATCTCACCCAGAAACATCTCTTTCCCCCATGACTCACAGTTCTTAACTTCCCTTTCTCTCTCAGACTGCTTATACAATTTAGCTTGTTAATTGTGTTATATGGTGCTATAAAATATCTGGGGAGAAAATTCAGATTAAAGCTTGTCTGAAACCCAGTGAACACAAAGCACTGGTATTGACAGAAGGGATACAATTACTACAGTGGCAGTGACTCCAGCAGATAGCATGCTTTTCACTGTCCAGGGAGAACATATGATCTTAGACTTTATGAAACTTTAATTTAGTGAATATATAGGCTCAAGTAATACATAGAAGACATATGAAATGTAGACTTTCAGTTAATCCCCTCAAGAATTTCCTGTTTGTTTGTTTGTTTTTTAATCGGTACCGGGGATCGAACTCACGGCCACATGCTTGCAAGGCAGGTACTTACGCTGCTGAGCTAAATCTCCAGCCCCAAATTTCCTGTTCTTGAGATGCTAAAAAAAAGAGAAATACTTGGCAGATGGGTCATCTATGCAACACAATATGCTGATACAATCAATGTGTCTTACACTACACAGGAAAAATAAACCCAAAACTTCAGTTGAATGCTTTAACTGAACACATACCTATTTATGTAGACATATATATATATATATATATATATATATATATATATATGAGCCCTAAATATAAAAATTTTTAGATCTGAATATTTTAGGATGTGCAGAGCTCTGCTGGTAACTTGAAGACATAATGAGCTTGACATTTGAGCTCATTCACCTGTTTCATAGGCTATCTCTTGTTGCTAAACCATAGAAATTGGAATTTGACAGTCATAGCAGAATGGGATCTATAAATGGGCACCAATTCTATCACCAACGGGGAAAGAGAATTCACTCCAAATTTTTGTAGTATACCTAAAAGCTTACAATAGACAGAAAATAGTTGGATTCATGAAGACAACCTAGTCTACATAGTAATAACTCCCAACTCTACTAATAGCAAGCATGCTATTGTTGTTGGGTAGCTTCCTTTCAGATTTGGCTTGTCAATTACAGGTTACCAGGTCTTTTGGGGTGCTCACCTCTTGGTTCCAGGTCCTTCTTGACTCAAACAAAGAATAGAACAAGACAAGCTAAAAACAGCGATAAATTTATTTTGTTAAAAATGAAGGTACAGAGTAAGAGAAATTGGCTCTGCAGAGCAAACCTGGGCTAAATGAAGGAGAAGAAAAGGTAAAAACAAAGTTAAAATTATACCCTGGGTTTGGGAGACATAGGGTTGACCACTATGAAGGGGTTTGATAGTATGCTTTTCATGGCGGCTGTGTCCTTATATGCCAGCTATGCTTCACAGGAACCTGCAAGCACTTCTTACACAGGGTCTGGATATGTGGGGCTGTGACACCTCTTCCCAGTCAGCCCAAGCTATGCCCTCCCTCACTGTAATCATATAATCAATCTCGTTGACCCATAATGAAAGATATAGCCATATGTCTGCTTCCAAATTGGGGTTTGTGAGAAAAGCATTTGGTTAATTAACTGACATTCTTTCCTTTTCCTTAATAGTTTGGTACCAGGACAGTGATCTCACGTGATATAGTCCACAACTACAACATTGCCTCTATTCATAAGTTTAGCGACTCATGAGGTCATTTGGAAGATATTGGAGTAATTAAGAATATTCAGACCAGCGTGGTAAAATGCATCAGACACCACTGGATTATAAGCTAAAGGAAGGTAGCTCATAAAAATACGGTGAAGCATGATGTGGATGAGAGAAGAGGGCATTTATGCAGAGCACATGATACTCCTGGAGTTATGCGACACTACCACCTTTGAGAGAGTGCAGGTGTAAGATTTAAAGCTGGAGAACCTGAGGCTGAGTCCATGAGAGATGTACAGAAAGTACAAAGTCTCTAGATCTCCTTGACTGCAACCATCAAATGGTACTAATAATCTCTTTTCACGGGATTGCAGCATAATTGATATAATGGATGTCAAGCCAGTGTTGGCTGACTTTGAAGTACAAATAAAAAAGAGTCTAGCGAGAAATTTATTGAGATTTGGAAACACCATTTATCTTCTCATACTGATTTGGTTCTGAGAGAAGTCTTTGCAAAGATTGGGAGGCAAAATTTTGTAAAACTTTTGACATGTGGTAAATAAGGACTTTTGTTTAAAGTAAAATGTAAAAAAAAAAAAGGTTCACATGCAAATGGCAACATAACTCAAACTTCCGCTTTTCTAAATTCAAATTTAACCAATTTCATGCCATGGAAATAATAGCCTGTATTACTTTATTTTGAGTAATTAATGTAGCAGTATTCTTTCTCTTCATACCTACCCAACGTGTTTGCATATGAACATATGCTGACTCAAATATAATTACTATTGATGCAATATTTGCTCTTAAAATTTTTTTAATTACTTTGTAAATTCTTGCCATTTTAGTGTCACTCTCTGTTGGAAGATTAGTTTTTGATTAAATAAAGATGTAATTTTAAATGCTGGAATCTCCCCTGAGCTGAAAGTTAATGAAATAAATTCATACTGAGTTTACACAATAGTGCAACAAAATTGAAGTTCAGTTTCCAGACTAATGAGCAGAGACAGTTAAATAAACAAAATAGTTCATATAGTGGCCTCGGATAATCAAATTCATGGAGACAGAAGGTAGAATGGTGGTTTCCATGGGCTGGATGGAGTTATTGTTTAATAGATATAGAGATAATAGGTTTGCAATGATGAAAACAGAGATGCATGATGGTGATGGTTGCACAACAATTCCAAAGCACTGTACTTAATGCCCCTGAAATGTACAATTAAAATGATTAAAGTAATTAACTATGTAGCCAGGCATAATGGTACATGCTTATAATTTCCACTACTCTAGGAAGCTGAGGTAGGAGGATCACAAATTCAAGCCAAGACTAGGCAGTTTAACAATTTAGCAAAACCCTATCTCAAAATAGAAAATAAGAAACGGCAGGGGATATAGTGCAATGTGGAAGGCCATGGGTTTGATGCCCAGGACTGAAAAATAAATGTACGTTATGTATACTTTACTAAAATAAAAAATTAATTGCAAACTACAAAGCAATTTTTAATAGGCTCCACTGCTCCTAAATCATCTCAGATTTCTGGGCAGTTTATTGGCAGTAAAAGAGATATGAAAAACAAAAGAGAAAGTTAAAATTATAGTGGTATCTACAAACCCTCTTTCAAATTTAAGAAAATTCTTTAGAGATTACACGGACTGTTGAAAACCTCTCTGATGCTTTACCATGTATACCTGGCTTCAGAGGATGAACCATTTCCAAAGAGGGAAGGAGGCGACGTTATTCAGGTGCTGGGCACCAGAGTGGATGCTTCTGATGACATCGTCTCATTATTTTCTTTGTAATATATCATTATTCTTATTTTACTTTGGTTATAACAAGCCCAAGTGTATCTTTCCAGTAATCTATGACCTTACTGATTTGAATTCATGACTCTTACATCAAGGACCCTCTCTCAACTTTTAAAAATTTGCTTTTGTTGACGTGCTAACAAATTCCTATTTGGTTCTCTTCCCCTGTATACATGGCTGGTTGGCTGTGTTGGCGAGTATTTCACAATCCTCAGTGTACACGGCGTGCCATAGCAGGAAGAATAATGACCAGGAGCTTGGAGCAGCACCGCAGTCAAAGTCCCAGTCCCAGTCCCAGTCCCAGTCCCAGTCCCAGTCCCAGTCCCAGTCCCAGGCCCATGAGGTGGCTTAGTGAACCCCTCCTGGGCCTGGCTTCCCCGAGCTGTGAAGGGGACAACAGTACTTACACTGCCTGAGTGAGCTGCACTACAAATGCCAAGGTGGTCCCCTGTGGCAAAGCAGCTGACAACAATTAAGGGCAGTAAAACCAGTGAATCTAGAACTTGCAGTCGTAATGCCTGGTCACTGGAAAGCCCTGGCCAAATTCTCTGGCTACTCTATCACCATTTAAAGTCTTTTGGTTTGAAAAGCTACTAAGTTCCTTGACTCTTTTTTCCTCAAGATAATTGCTCCAGTTTTCTTGATATGACTGATCCATGACATTATAAGGTTATGTTGTATGAAGATACTGAAGTTAGGGGCAGGCGCTTGTGCTGCTGAGCTATATCTTGTGTCAAAAACCAAGCTGATTTTCCTTCTTTCTTTATGAGCCTCTCAGGCACCAACCTTCCTCCTTTAAAAGAGAATCTTATGACTCTTGGAGCCAGGCACTGAGGAGAGAAAGCATACATGGTCCCTGCCTTAGTATGTGTCAACATGATACATTAAGACATATGACGGGCTTTCCTCTTAAACTGCCTTAGAGATGGTGCTTTGAGAGCCCTTTGGACAGGTGGTAGGTAAAATGAATGAGCGGCTGCCACGTAGATAAACTAGCCTGGCAGGAAGGGCAATTAAAATGATGTAACCACTCTGCCAATGTTATTTTAAAATTTGATCATTCTTCTCATGGCTTAATGAGAATTTATTTTCTATAATAAAAAAAAATGCTGGATTCTGGTGCTGTCAGACCTGGCCACATAAAACCGTTTTAAGAATGAATCAACCTGATTTATACATGGAGACAGTAAAACAGAATAATTCACAAACCAAAGTGATACTTTTTCATTCCGATTTATCCTATTAAGTTTACATTTTAACAAAAACCAATCCAGGACTTCCATGTCTTCACTTTTACTACACAGATTCAGTGTGAAGAAAGCTATATCCACACATAAGAATTCAGAGCCCCAGGAAACCAACCTTTATCTTCCAAGCCAAAGGGAAATCGTTGAAATAAACAGTACTTTCTGATCATGCAATTAACTTGGTCACAAATAAAAGAAAAAAGTGGGTTTTTCTTTTTTACTAGGTAACACCATTCTAATGTGACACACCCTTGATTTCTCACACGGTGGGATGTGACTTGTTTGGAGCTCAGTGCTAAGTCACCTTCTTGAACAGCAACTGATGGTCTACAGCCTGAGGCCCACTGTGGGTCTCATGTAACTTCCAAGCTTGCTTATCATATTTTGTAAATGGTTTTTAAAAAATCAAAAGAAAATAATATTTTATGGCAGGTTAAAATTATATGAATTTCAAAGTTTAGTGCCTGTAAATAAATTTTATTGGGACACGACTCTACCGATTCATTTATATATTGTCTAAGGCTCTTTTTATACTACAATCAGAGTTGAGTAATCATGACAGAGACTGTGAAGCCTTCAAAATCAAAAACGTTTCCTTTACACAAAGTTTACCAAATAATGCCCCAATCCATCCTGCATAAGTTCATATCCTAGTTTTTACTAGCTCAGTGCTCTTAAACAAGTTATGCTGCTTTCAAATGCCTTAGTTTCTCCATCTGAAGATTACACACCAATTACCAATTATGTTGTTCATGTGAGGACTAAATAAATAAATTTATATGACATGCTCAAAACAGTCCCTGGTGTATAGTAAGCACATTGTCAGTTTAATTGCAGTTATTATGTTAGTACAGAAAATTATATGAGATATATAATCTATATAATATATAATAACCACAAAATGGTCATTATAGGTCATAAAATATTTGAAAAGTATAAAATTAATTCTAAACAGATTGTGTAACACAAGGTCAGCAAGTAAATTTGCATCCTATTACCATTCAGTATTCTTAACCAAAAACTTTGGTGTAATTTTTAAACTCATTGATTCAAGACTGAAAATATGGTTAAATTAAAAAAAAAAAACAGAAAAAAAGCTTGAATGGCACATTGACTGTACTGTTTAGAGATGGGATTAAAGCCCCTCAAATTATTTCCTTAATAAAATATATAATTAATTATTGCTTGCAAAGCTAAAACACTAGCTGCAGCCTAAACACTGATGACTATATTAGCTCCCTGTGTTACCTTAAATATTAAGAAATACAAGATGAATGCTTGGAAAGCTAAGGATATTTTAACATCAAAATGTTGCTTTAGAGCGGTGAATGTTAACCCACGGCACTTACCCTGCAGCAGGTTGTTTGTATCATTGAAAACTCTGAAAGAGTCACCATCGCTGCTGTAGAGACTTTTAAGTAAGCTTTGTCTTTACTGCTATTTTAAAGCAAATTTAGTCTGGGTTGAAAATATATATGCTTGAAGCCAGAGCAGAGTAAAGGCAGTAATCAACATAAAATGGCCCTTGAAATTGATAATGATAATGGATTAAAAATAAAGAATATAAATACAAATTTTTAGAAAAAAACATAAGTGGCAAAAAAATCAAGAACACAAGTGATAGATAAATACATGAAAAAAATCACTCTTTAACTTGATTATATTAACTCAGTTAATATAAGAGCTATTTACTGGAGACAATTTCTTAAATGATCCTAATGATGTTAAAGGTAGAATAATTATAGCAAATGCTGATGTAATGTTTCCTGGCTACATTCTTTTCTAAGTACTTTATAAACATTAACTCGTGTAATCTTCAAAACAATCTCTTCCAGCTAGATATTGTTATTGCAGAAATTCTAATCATATTTTACTAAATAATGAAACTGGGGTCCAAGATTATATACCTAGTTGGACCTAAGTAGTCACTGAACTTAACTAAGCTGACTCGTTGAGCAGTTGTGGCTTCTAATCATTACATTATTCCTGTATTTATATGGACATAGTCACTCTCTGCTTCAGAGGAAACATAACAATTTGTGAGCTGAAGACTGATGGAAAATATGTTCTTATGTTGCGTTCCTCTTGATTTTAACCTCTTGCAAGAAAATAAGTCATTATTCTATAGCCTGTCCTAGACCATATATTTTTCAGTGATATTTCCCTGGGTTTTATTTAATTTTGTGATCTTTTTTTTTTTCAACAGTACTGGAAATGGAGTCCAGAGCCTCACACATGCTAGAAACACGCTTCATAACTGAGACCCATGCCAGGTCTCCAAAGACATTTTTAGGACAATGTAACAAAAATATTTCCAAAGCTCATAATAGTAGTTTGTGGTTAAGTCATAACGCATACATGAATATGATGATATTGTTCCAGTTTTAGGGTCAAAGGAGAAATCACAGACTAAAGCGACAGATGCAGTGCTGTGTTGATATGCTGGAGAGGGAAAGGGAAGGCATTGATTAAGGATTTGCCAGGTCTTACGTTGGTATGTGGGGACCCATGCTGACTTTAACTCTGTTTACTGAATTATCAACACTTTATAGAAGATATCTCCAGATTAGAGTAGCCAAGTTATTTAACTCAACAAAGATCACATACCTAGTAGTAGGTGGTGTAGATTAATTTTAACTCAGTTGTCTGCTTCCAAGACTCTGTTCTTCCAGTATGCGGCACAGCCTCTTGGCTATGGGGTGGTACAGCTTCCTGGAAATGACCAAGACCTCACCATGCAGTGAGAAATGGCAGCACTAAAATCTCAAGCTTCTTGGGGCAGCTCTGCCCACTCAGTGCAGCTGGTAAGTAGAGATCCAGCCAGCACTCAGTGCCAAAGTCCCTTCTGTGAAAAAGAGGAGGTCTCCAGATGAAAATAATTTGAGCCCAAGGAAGGAGAACAAGACCCAGCTAGGGGCAGATAAAGTTCCGGGTTGTTGATAATGATACTCTGAAAACAACTTTCCAAGCTCTGTCTTTATTTGTGATGTGTCCGGACATCTTTCCCACTAGACTAGAACTCTTTAAACGCAGGTCTACCTTTAAATACTCAAACCTTAGTTTTTGAGGATGAATGAACAAATGGGCGATCAAAAACAAATTGGGGGGAATCTACTTACAATAATTTAGTCCTAAGAGGCCAGAATAAGTTTGGTAGTCAAAATAACTTGACAGTAATGAATGGAGAATTACCAAACCAAGAGTGTCAAGATTCTGTCTTCTACAGCCAGATGCTCCGGTTCACCTGCAGGCCTGGATCAGGAGGGGAGCAAGGCACAGCGGTGGGACAGGATGAACATGAAACCAGGGAACGGGCCACGTCAACACAGTGATGAAATTTCACCAAGGCGAAGTCATTACTGTTGACTGTGGACAAATTGGAAAAGTAAGAGGAGAGTAGTTAAAGGACAAGAATTCACACGGGGGTGCAGAGTGGTGAAAGCTGGGTCTACATCACCTGCAAGAGAGAGGACTTCGTCTTGAGTGGGAAACAGACAGCACAGCCTACTTTAAGTAAATTTCATTTCTGTGTAATTTCTACAGAAAAACCAAGGCCAGTGAGTGGAGAATAAGCCCTTTAACTTCAGTATGGGTAAAGCCATGGCAGGGAAAATACAGAAATCATTTGTATAGACTAGGACTGGTGACTCTGTGATACAGAGCCATGCACACTCCAAGGTCTTTTCCCCTTTTCTGTGGTTCTGCAAATTTTGTTTTAAGAAAGCTCTTCAAAACATTCCAAAAGTCATGAGAGAGAGAAAGAGAGAGAGAGAGAGAGAGAGAGAGAGAGAGAGAGACAACATTGTCTGCCTATCTTCCCACATTTTTAATCTGATTCACTGTGGATCAGGAATGCTTTCCTAGGCAACATAAACTTCTAAAGCTTTCTGCTACCTCACTGAAATAACGAGTCCCTGATAACTATGCTCTTTTTGCTTTTACCCCGAGGGTCCTGAATCTAAAATGTATAGAGTGGCTTTTCATTCACTTTTGAAATATTAACTAATTTGCTATAATGATCATACCCCCTGCCCCTTGCTTCTATGAAGCAGTATGTCCTATTAATTAATTAGTTGATCCAGCATGACAAATATTAACTGCCTCCTGTCAATTTCAAAGCTTTTTAATTGTCCAGTGTCATAGTAAGATTCAACAGCAGTTCCAAAATATGAATTCAGAACCATGATAGTCCAAAATGGTCACCTTGCCCTTCAAATGTAAGGATGATGCCTTTGTGAATCACGTTTGTTTGAATGCTGAGGCTAAGTAGAATCACTAGCATCTTCCAGGCATAGTGGCTCACTCCTGTAATTGCAGCATCCTGGGGGCTGAAGAAAGAGAATCATAAGCTCAAGGTCAGCCTAAGCCATTTAGCAATTTAGTAAGAGGTTTCAAAAAAAATTGAAACAAAAGAAAAGGGGAAAAAAAGGACTGAGGTATAGCTTGGTGCAAAGATCTTACGGTTTATGCCCATCACCATTTTAAAAAAAGATGAAAACAGCCTCAGACTTTACCCTCATAGACCCCAAAACACTTTCCCAATGTATTTCAAAGGTCATGGACATAGACTGAAAAGTGAATAAGAACATATTTTTGTAGGCAGGGAAAGATCTAACACAGAGCCACATGTATTTGACAAAATGTGCTGCTGGAACTACAAGGCAGCATGGTCATTTAAAACAGAATGACAACGGAAGACCAGTTCAGTTTTCTCTACAAATTCAGAGTTATTAATAATGTGAAAGCCTTTCAGCTGCAAGGGAGCTGAAATTCTTAAGCCTTAGTGGCCACAAATTTCAGTTCAACCAGTTTTGAGTTTTTACTCTGGACCAGATAAGCTGCCACTAAATCCCAAAAAACCTGCGAGGAAAGTGTCACTGAAGGGATGCGTGAGATTCGGAAGCACAAGCGCTACTCAAGTGGCAGAATTGGAACTGGAACGCAGGGTTCTTGAGGTCCCAACTCCCCCAGTGGGTGCCCCTTACAACAGGTGAACAACAATGCTGGGGTGGGGGCTTCTCATGAGCCGCTGGGCTACACTGCTGCCTTTGCAGCCATTAGTATGGTTAATTCTAGAATCCTCAGGGAGTTGTGGGGAGAGATTCCCGGAGTCACTCTGGGCAGGGACCACCTGTATGTTTCCTTCATATCAGCTGGTTTCTACCAAGGGCTGCCAGAGAAGACTGGGGACACATTTATTTTGCAGTGGCACACAGGAGACTGAGGCTTCTAGCATCTCACGGTGCTCTGAAGTTCACAGGGGATGCGTGTTGTCTAACATCTTTGCATTCGGTAAGGTGGCAGAATCCAGTGAGGAAAAAAAAATAAAAAATAAAAATGGGTCAGTGGCAGCAGCCAGAGCCAGCAGTGAATGACCTGGGTTTGAATCCAGGCATCTGCTCTGGTACCATCCAGCTGTGAGCTGGCTCCTCAGTCCTGTATTGCTGCTTAGGGCAGCAGTTTCACTCCACTGTGCTGTGGGTTACACAGAGGTCTTAACCCTATGGGAATGAACTGAGCATACTCTAAAATAGGGATGAACAATGTGAACCCCAGTGCATTCATTTTTCTCTTAGCATTTTAAGAATGTCAGTGAAGACCAAGCTGGTGAAGCTTATCTGCTCAGCAGGGCCATTTGGGCACGTTGCGCTCCATGGTGCAGCCCACCCATCCAAATATGCAAAGCTCATAACTAAGAATAAGGCTTGGTTATCAGTATTTTCCATCTGACTGCATAATTATAAGAGTTGATTAGAAAGTCTCTTTTTAGCTCGTTTGTATCTCCAGGGGAGATGCAGAATTAGGCAGCTGTAATTGCAGAGGCTGGAGAAACTGTAAGGCTTTGAATCCGTGTACGTAAAATGAAGTGGAGGGGAGGGTGACACCTAAAATGTACCCAGTTAAATTAGCAGGTGTTTTTACTCACTTGTTTCTGATTCATTGTTACAGCCCTCAAAGATCATAAACAAAATTGCATATAGTCTGCTACTTTTCTTTTTCTCACCATATATGCATTATTATTTTGATACAAGGGTGAGATCTCATAAGCAATACTAATCTCCTAATAATGCACTTATTCCTAAACCAATATCTGGCTATAATGTAGGAATATTATTTCTAAATCATACACTATATTCAGTTTAATATGAGGACACCTAGCCCCTACAGAAACGAAGCTATGTTACCTGAAAATTTTTCTTGCAATGTAGCTGGAAGAATGAAAAGTGACCCAAGAAACAGAGAAGTTAAAAATACGATAGAATTCGATCCTGTTTTACTCCTACTAATATTTTGCAGATAGTGTTTTAACTTGAAATAAACAAAATAATGCACATCATTCTTATTTCTCCTCTTCCCCCAAAAGATAAGAGCAAAACAAAATTATCTTTATTCTGCAGCTGTTTCCAGAACCATCAAGAAATAGCACTAGTAAATAACGTAGCTGCATAAAAACCTTTGAAGCCCATGGACATGTTGTCTGTTTGCCAAGGGTAGGGACAGTAACGCTCGATGAACAGAATAACAATCAGTAAACCTCATAATTCCTGGTGACAGTCTCTGCATCTATCATGAGGTTCCTTGAAATAGTGAATCCCTTTATTTCAGAGCACCTGAATCATAAAGAAGTCATGAATTTAAAAAATACATAAGGAAGTTTACTTTGAACTAGGCAAGATGTGTTTTAATAATGATATGAGCACAGTGGAAGTAAATACATCTGGCCAGGTAAGTTAGGGAAGGTTTTATAAGGAAGGTCATATTTTTCTTTGAGGTGTCATCAAGTTAACAAACGTGGAAAAATAGGCTAGGCAGAGGGAATGACGTGAGCAAAGTACTGAAAACATTAAAGTGCACAGCAGACTGAAGTAATGGGTGAAAAAAATAGGGTGGAGCATAGAAAACACAATAAGGATGGAATAAAATGGAGATGAAGAAATACACGGAGACAGATTGCAAGGACTCAAATCTGATAGTTTAACAAGAGCTGTGGAGATGTAACATCAGAATGTTCTACGGATTCTGTTGATCTGCAAGTGTATAACTTACTCAATAAAGTGAACAAGATCCCATACAATCAGTATGTAGGTCAACAAACGACACTGCTGGCTTCTCATAAGACCCCGTCATTTTCCCTGTCTGTCATTACCATTCCACCCCAACAATGTCACCACTGTCTTGACCTTTGATCCCTTTGATTAGTTTTGCCCAATTTTGGACTTCACAGAAATGGAACAATGTGGTTTGTGTACTTTCTTGGTTTTCTTTTTTTTTCTTTTTCTTTTTTTTTATTTTAAAGAGAATAAAACAAAAGAGGACAGATCTAAGCAGATCAGAACAGAACAATGTAAGCAACACAGCACTTCACAACAAGACAATTGGATATTAACAGTAGCTATCATAATGTCTCTTCTTTCAAATATTTGAGCTTAGCTTTACACACAATAATGTCAAACATAACAAAATAGAATAAAACCACTCAAGAGAATGAAAGTATTGTAAGACACTCTGAACCAAATAACCGAAGATGAACAATAGCTACTATATTATTTAATTTTCCATAAAAATTTTGTTTATACTATATACACATTAAAATCCAATAAGACACAACACGATAGAACCAATGGTAATAGAAAAACAAAAGCATGGTAGGACTTCAGAGCGAGATGATATTAAGTCAACAATGGCTGCCATATTGTCTTGCCTTCAAAGTAACTATTCATACGATCACATATATTAAGATCAAACAAAACAGAATAAAATCATTCCAACCAATGAATGAAAACACAAGACTTCAAAGAAGTATAATGGTGAGCCATGATTTCTATAAAATCTTCTAGGGAGGCTATACAGTATTTATACATGTGAATTTGATCTAGTTCACTTATGAATATAGATTCAAGTTGCATCCATTTATTTATAAATATCTCAATGCGATCATTCTTTATAGATGAGTGCTTTCTTGGTTTTCTGTTCTTCATACTGTGTGTGCAAGGTTCACCCATGTGTGATGTAGAGTTGAATGTATGGATTCCTACTGCTTTATAGCATCACATCATATCACTGTACCAGAATTTATTGATTCTATTGTAGAGTTGGTTAAGAGGACTCCTCAGATTTTAGCTATTAACACATAGTGTTGCTATAGACATCAAATACAAATCTTTTTGTTGTTTGTGCCTTGGCTCTGGCTCTTTGGGGAGTTGATCTCTCCCTGTTGCATTGTGGTACCATAGGTCATTCATCCCTAATCAGATCTAAACCAGCGCTGGTGTCAGACGCTTAAGACTCCCTAAATGTGAACTAGATAAACCTCTTTTGTTTATAAAGTAACCTTGCCTCAGGTATTTTATTAAAGAATGAAAAATGAATTACTAAAGATGAGCATGTGGGCTACTTCTATTTACCTTTTAAAACTAATACTACTGTGAAGGTCTTATACAGGTGTTTCAGTGAGTACTTGTTTTTTTATTTATCTCTGCTGAATACATGTAGCAGTAGTGGATTTTTTGGGTGAAATTTTCTACTGATGTTCAGCTTTAGTGCATAGATGGTCTTTTACTTACGATGGGGTTATACCTCAAATATACCCATTGGAAGTTCAAAATATCATAAGTCAAAAAAAAAAAACATTTTATATACCTAACCGAACAGCATAGCTTAGCAAAGCAGTACACTGTGGGGTATTGGTTGATTACCTTTGTATTCTTGAGGTTGACTGGGAGCTCTCCTGCATAAAAAATATTTCATTTTATATCACTAGCCTGGGGGGTAAAAATCTAAATTCAAAATATGATTTCTACCTCATACTTATTGATTTCCTACTAAATAACATTTTACGAATCATAAATAGAACTTTTATAAGTTTTCCACTGTACAAATAAATATTTCTTCATGATTTGTTGCAACTCACACTGTCAGGGGCAGTCTATGAAGTTCTGTTTCCGTTACATCCTCGTCAACCTTGGAATTGCCTTTTGAACTTGAGTCCTTATCCCCAGAGTGGAAGGCAGAGCATTTCAGGAGCTCTGAGAACACTTGCTCCCTGTTCATTCTGGAACCTCTTAACCAGGGCAACCAGGGAAGACAAGACTGTGGGATCAGTGGGAGTTCAGCCAAGGCACCTGCAGGCAGGAGAGGGGTTTTTAGTTTCCTCTGAATAGCCTGACTTGACTGATGATGATCTCTTGCTATGGCAGCAAGACAGCTTTTGTTTATGAATTTTAACCTTCAATCTCAGCTGTTTTGCAACAGTTTTCAGAAAGTTGGCAGGCCATACAATTTAATGGACCATTTCTGAGAATCTAGGTCTGTGATGTGTCAGGGAAATAATATGCCTGGTGGACTGAACCCTGGGCTTCCAATTCCAGACAGAAAACTGCAGACCCCTGAACTGATATACCGCTTTCCTCTGAAACGAGTCCTGCCAGGGGAAGCAGCCTTTACCACCCACACAGCAGGTCAGAGACACAGCTGATCTGGAAAGAACAGTAACAGTCATGCAGGTAGAGCTCTTGGGAAAGGCTAACACCTGGAGAAGGGTCGAAATGGGATTATGAGAGTCCCTTGAGTCTGTGGTTCAAAAGGGCACAGAGTCTCACAACTAAGAGTATGTTCTGACTCTCAGAGGAAAGTTTGGTCTTGGACTTTTGAGCAACGCTGAAACACCATGAAGTAAACAGGATTTGGTCTGTCACACATTGTCAGGTTGATGTGCTACCTTACCACAAACCCAAAAGCAACAGTGCTAATTGATCAGTTCCACAGACTTGGAGTAAGCTGGAGGTGTGAAGGGTAACTGGACTGGGTTAATATCATTCCAGATTAACTCTAATGAAGACAGTGAGAGTAGTTGCATATGAAAAAAAAACAGAAAAATTTTATTTGCAAAGTTTATTTGACAATTAGCTCTATATTTAATAAAAGCAATCTTCCACAATTCCTGTTTTACCAAAACTCCATCCAGGTGCATAAATAAAAAACAGTGAACAAAATGGGCTGGAAAAATTGATTATAAAAGATTATAGTATATTTCACAGGGATCTTTTTTTTAGAATGTTCTGACTGCCTTTTACTCTTTATTTATATTTTGAGTTCTTTATGTAAGAGGAAACTATGTAATAATTTAAGTTTATGTGTCTGATTTACATCATTTAACAAAGATCATTTGCAAAAGTGAAGTGGCACAAGAGATAGGAAGGAGAGAAGGGAGGGAGAGGTTATGAAAAAAATTAAGATGTGTTATGTGCCTGGACAAACTGCCCAGAGGGATGTAATCATTATGTACTGCAAACATGCACTAATAAAAACGTTATAACTGGTCACTTGATATATTAGGGGCCTCTAGAAAAACAGAATTGAGAGAAAATATATGTATAATTGTGCAAGGAGGTGCCGTAAGTAGGCTTGCAGGATCAGAAGGAGAATCCACAGTAGCTATCTGTAGACTCAGAAGCGGAAGGATCTGCAGTGGTGGCTGTAGACTCAGAGGCGGAAGGATCTGCAGTGGTGGCTGTAGGCTCAGAAGCGGAAGGATCTGCAGTGGTGGCTGTAGGCTCAGAAGCGGAAGGATCTGCAGTGGTGGCTGTAGGCTCAGAAGCGGAAGGATCTGCAGTGGTGGCTGTAGGCTCAGAAGCGGAAGGATCTGCTGTGGTGGCTGTAGGCTCAGAAGCGGAAGGATCTGCAGTGGCTCTCTGCACGCAGAGATGGAGGAAACAATCACCTTTCAGCCCAAGAGGTGGAAGCCACAGAAGAAGAATGGTCAAGAATGAGGCACCTGTCCAAGTTCAAAGGCCTGGAAGCTCACTGGAGAAGCAATCGCTAGAACCAGTCTGCCTTGAAAAGCTGAAGACACTGGAGACGATACCCAAAGGCTATGGTGACGGCTGGAGCTCTTAGCTTCCCTCTTTGTTCCCTTCTGAGTCTATCCAGACTGTAAGTTTACTAGTTGGTGCCACCCACCTTTGAAGGGGGCTTTCTTTCTCAGTTTGCTGGACTGCACGTCAGTCATCCAGAGTCACATGCGGAACTGTGCTTTGCAAGTCTGCTGGGTCCATCTTAATCCGTTCAAGCTGACAGATGAGTAATGGTGACCCTGACCCTGCTGTGTATATCCTTTAACGTGTGATTTAAAAATAGGTACTATACGTTAAATAGAAAGTGTGATAATACCCATGAGATAGGAACTTCCATTAAACCAGAGGCTCTTTCAAAAGTGAAGTTCTCAGAAAAAAAATTTTTTAAAAGGAATTGGCCTTATGAAGTTTATAGAGGAAGTTTTTCTTAGCAGACTATTTTATTGAGTAGGACTATATTGTTTCTTTAGACAAAAGTATTCTCAGCCTTCCAATTTTTTTTTTTAGACTCCCTCATCATTCTCACCTAATAAGGACTCTGGGACCAGCACCTTACATCCCATAAGCAAAGCATTCGTTTCTCAAACCTGCTTCTCCCCTACTGTGGTTACATTTTTTTTCTCTCTGCTAATAGAACCATCCATACTAGCCACTGATTAAGAACCTTGATTTCTGCTTCTATGCTGCTTACCACGCTCCCTCGAAGTCATCAGAATCTTAGGAGTTCTGCCTCTCATACCACTCTTCAGGGTGATTTCCTGCTTCCAAATGTTGGCACAGTCCTGCCTGCAATCTTACTAGACCCCAGGCTGAACTCCTACCACCATCATCTCTATCTGATATGACCCTTCTTCAGACATTGCTTCTCTCAATATTCTCTCTGTACGTACATCCTCTGTATATATACATTCTCTCTACATATAAAATCTTAGGTAGCCATACATTTACATATAGTGTGCATACATTTAGTAGTCTAGTAGTCCTCATCATTTATTTGCATACAGTGAGCTTACATTAAAAAATCATCATTTCTATGGCTTGTCATAAATGTTAAGATTGTCCCCTTTACCACACTTGCTGCAAATGTTTCTACTGCGTGGACTCCAATCTTCTTTCTTTGCAGTGAGTCAGCCAGCTGTGTCTGTACCGTTCTCAAGAATGTTTCTAAATATAGCAGCTGTGATGAGTGTGCCATGGTGTGAAAGGTCCAAGTCCAAGTGGGCTGCCAGAAAGAAAAGAGGGCTACAGTGGGGACCAGATATTATCTGGGGCTCCTGCTTCTAATTTTATTTATTATATTTTTGTTCTGCTGAACTATGTTTAATACGTTATATAGAGTGTTAGACTCTAATCTCATATACATAAATTCCAATGTTTTAAAAATACTGGTAAGTGTTAAACCCAAAGCTCTGCTGTAACTAAAAACTTTCAGAGCTCTGGTCACTGGTTTCTACCCCACTGCCTTTTGCCATCATGGTCTCCAAATTGCTGAACTGCCCTTTCATTCTCCTTACTTGATTTCATATTCCAAAACTCAGCATCTTTCCCAAGTCCAACATCAATGCTTATCTTCCATCTCTTATCCTGGAAAGTTCCTTTCCACATTTGCCTTTGATCCAAGATTTTCTGTCCAACCCTGAAGGAAAGGAAATTTGTATGTATATTGGCAGAGACCATGGACTGGCTTCTGTCGTGGTGCACAGGTGGTGAGAGACAGGCAGGCTGGAAAACACTCAAAATCCAAATACAGGAGTGTTTCCAGAAACACTGCCTTTCATTAAGCCAGTCTACATGTTTAGAGATAAATGCTTACACTTCAACTAGGAGGCAAGCATTGGGGAGAGAAGACACATTTATGTGACCGTTTAGAAGACAAATTTTAATCAGTCATCTTGACTTCTGGTTTTTTTCCTTAGTTCAGCTGCCCATAGCTGTCACTCTTAGGGCAATCGTCTCTTGAAATTAATTTTTACTTTCTTTATAAAATTTCCCTGTATGTGCTTTCAACTCTGCATTTATCCAGAAATCTTTCTGCCATACTGTTCATCTTTCAGAAATCTGATAAAATCTTTAGTTCAACTAGTCCCTTTCTTCTATCTGTGTGTTTTAAACTACAAGTCCTCACATTTCACTGAAGTCAAATTTTTGGTGGAATAATTTCAAGGAGGCAGTCACTGCTTTGATTAGAAAAGATGGACAAAAGTCAATAGACCAAGAATTAGGCAAGAAAGTAAATCAAGGTCTGAGAGGAAATGAATTGAATCTAAACAACTGGATAAAACAGAAAACAAAGCAAACAAAAGGCCTGAATCTAGGATGAGATGGGATGGCAGGACGAAGTGAGGTTAAAAATCTCAGCGTGGTGCTGAAATAGAGGAAGAGGGGCTGGGGATTTAGCTCAGCGGCCAAGTGCCTGCCTTGTAAGCACACAGTCGTGAGTTCGATCCCTGGTACTGATAAAAAAAAAAAAAGAAAGAAATAGAGGAAGAATAGAGCCTTTTCTTAGTCTTTCTCTAGATGAGTACTTCTTCCTATTACATGTTAAAAGAAAATCAAAGTCTTCAATTCATGATCTGGCCTCAAATATAGTAGCAGCCAGAAGTACAATGATTCTCAAGTTACTGAAATGAAAAATAAATCATTTGCCATATAGCACATGCTATTACTACAGACTTCATTCAGACAGATTGTGTTTAGGTTTTGTTAAGATACTTAACATCACCATGCAAGCAATGAGAAAAACAAAGACAATTTCATCATGCAACTCAAGTTTTACTCATACTCTCACACCAATGTGGTAGCTTTTATTAAGAGTTAATTGAAGTCAACTATTGAAAAACATGGCCGTGACCATTCAGCAAGCAGGCACATGACCCACTAAGAAACAGCCAATTCAGAAAAGAAATGGTTTCAATCATGTACATATTGTGCGGTGTGGATGTATTCAAACAAATACAGGTAATATGAATAAAATAAGTGGGCTTTTGCTTATCATGGCCACCTAAGATACACACACATATGTGCTAGTTCTGTAGTTAGAATGGCCCTTGATATTAAAAACAACTGAGAAAGGAAGAGCTGTTTCTATATCAACCCTAGGAAAAGATAATGAAAATAACATGGTTTGGAAAAGATATAGCTGTGTGTGTGTGTGTGTGTGTGTGTGTGTGGACTTCTTCCATGTGGGATAAAAGAAACAGAAGCTCAAACATGAATCACCGTCCCTAGAACAGTGCCTACAGCCTTTGGGTCTAACTTCATTTTTGTGGAAATGAACAATTCAGCCATGCACAGAAATTAAAGTGTACAGGGGGGAAGAGCACTACACAAAATATGAATTGTAATGAAACCTAAAATGCCAGTGGCTCTATTATTGTGTGCTTTATATGATCATGAGGCAAAACAGCATGGGTAATGAGAGGTCACAAAGGCTAAAAACTTGAGCAGTAATGGCTGTAACCCACTGGTGAGAAGCAATGATCTCAATAAAATACAATACTAATGGAAATAGTTCTATCGAGGAAAAAATGACATCTGTATTATAGAAAAATGAGAAATGGAGAAACCATCTCACTCTATGTACAAGTCCATTGTTTTAACAAATAATGCCTTTTTGATTGGTTGAAAAATTTCTCCTTTAAGAGCTTGCTGCTAACATTTCTACTACCTGGACTCTAATCTTTCTTTGCAGTGAATCAGCCAACTCTGCCAGAAGCATCCTTAAGAATGTTCCTAAATATAGCAGCTATGATGAGTGTGCCATGGTGTGAGAGGCTATGGTCAATCCAAGTCCAAGCGGGCTGCCAGAAAGGAGAGATGGCTCTAGTGGGGACCAGATACCGCAGGGGACTTATACAGGTAGTCAGCCCTTAGGCCTGTCTGGCAGCCAAAATAAAGTCAGTAAGAGAGACCCCCTCACCTCCACGCTGCCTCCACTGGAAGGCAGTTTCCCCCAACACTGCCTGTTGGGGTTTTTTGTTTGTTTGTTTTATTTTGTTGTGCTTTGATTGCTTTGTTCTTGCTTTTGGCTAGTTTTCGTCTTGTTTTGACTTTTTAAAATGTGATAAAGGGGACAATCTTAAGATTTGTTACAAGCCATAGATAGGATGAGGACTTCTACCACTTTCTCAGTTTAACTAGACTACATACCTGATATTTCAATGGGTATAAAGTTCCTCAAAGGGCAGAATTGTTTCTAAACTTCTTTTTTAAATGTTACTGTGTACAATAGTATATACATATTTAGAAAAGCATAGATGAACATAAAAGCTTATGATGATAAGGTGAACAAAAATGAACGTTAAACTTTATGTATAAAATTTATTGAAATGATACCTTTAACCCCACACTATGGTGAATTCACAATTAGAAAATTGGAAAATTTAAAATAAAGTGAACTAAACAGATAGACACATAGGAGGGAAGGAAGAAGTAAATGTAGCTCAGAAGAAGAGAGAGTAGACCCTTCCATCCTGCCATGTGCGGAACTGTGAAGGGGAGACAAGCACTGAGATCACGTCTTATTTAACTTCATTTCTAATGATGGTATTTTGCTCTGAATGAGAGAGGCGTTACAGTTCATCCAGAACAAACAGTACTCTAGTTTCCAGAACAGGGAGCAGAACTCCCTGGGTGCTTAGAAGAGACTGCTGGCTGATTTTAGCACCAATTTTCAACCTTCACCTCCCTCCAATTCCATCGAGAGAGTGGCACTCTCCATCCTTCATGAAGCCGGTTCTGGCAGTGAAGGTGAGGCCTGGGCTCCCCCAGCAGGAGGCTTCCTGGAAGGTAGCTAGGGGGTAGGACACAGTCTGTCAAGTGTTTGGTGTGATTTGAAATCTCCTTGTTAAGAAATTCCAGTGACCCCTATGAAAGTAACCCCCATTCCTACTACACAGCTCTGGGAATTGGTGTTTAGAATTCTAACATAAACTATGACCCACAGTCTAAATCATAAAGCCTAAAACAGGAGATCATAGAAGTCTATACTTACTTTTATTGAATGAATTGTCTTCTCCAAAACTGACATTTTGCAGCCCTAATTCCAACATTCTTGTAATGTGGAGATATGGAGTTTTAGGGATTTTAAAGATGTAACTAAGGTTAAATAAAGTCGTGGGAGTGGGGTCCTAAACTTATTTAATATGCCTTTCAAAGGGGATAAAATATCACCTCTCCTCCTCCTTTTCCCTTTCTCTTTCCCTCTTTCTCTCCACAAACACACAGAGGAAAGGCCATGTGAGGATGCGGAGAGAAAACAGGTATCTGTCAGATTTGGAGAGAGACTCCATAGAAACCTAACATTCAGACACCTGCATCTTGGATTTCCAGTTTTTAGAATTGTGAGAAAGTGAATATCTGTTGTTTAAGCCATCCATTCTATTTATAGTATGTCATTATGACAGCCAGAGCAAGCCAATACACTTACCAAACTTATGTCAAGGGGCCAGCATGTATTGGACCTCTTGATCCCGACCCTACACATCATGACCTACTGGTCATCAGTTATACTGATATATGAAGCATCTCTCCTCTCCCCAAAGGGAAGCACTTTGTTGGCAGGTCAAAGACAGAACAAGGCAAACCTTCCACTAAACACACCCTTACTCACTTGCTGAATTAATGTCATACTTTGCTTAAGCTCAGGATCTCCTTAAGGAAAGACATTTGCAGTATGACAGACAACATTCCCTTCCCCAGGGCACACTTCATCTCCTCTTCTGAGTAGTCTGACTACATTACCTCCCATTGTCTGCCTAGAAAGCACAGTTCAGATGAGGTTTCTGGCCTGCCGACAGCAGCCGGCTTCCTCTCACCATCCTTTCCACCACAGACCTCAGTCAGAAAGGCAAATGTACTTCTGACCCACTGCTTCTCCTCAGAAGCACACCCTGGTTTTCTTTATTCTAACACTTCAATTTGTTTTCCCATTTGGAAAAGAACAAATGAGATGCACAAAGCTCCCTGTTTCTCTATCCACTTTGGCTTTTACAATCAACTGCAAAAGACTATGCAAGTCCAAGAAAATTGATTTTTTCCATTTAAATAATCTAATCTTCACAAACCTCTTAACACCCAAACAAAAACCATTTAAGGCATAGCAAGATAATTAATATTGAAAATAGTCTCCACAGGGGATCTGCATACCTCTCTCCCCACGCATCCTGCTCAGAGGAAGTCTCTGGTAAGTTTATGGAAAAGTTTACCACATCAAACATGAATTCTATTTTAATAGACCTTTCTTTCAGTGTATTTTACAAATTGATCAATTTAACCAATCAAATACTAATTAAAATGCATTAAAATATACCTTGTATTGAACAGCTTCGCTAAGATTCTTACTGACGTTTTTGAAACCCATTGAGTCAGAAAATCAGTGCCACGGAGTCTATATTTTGGCCATAGCTCTATACATTGTGCAGACTCTGCAGTGCTGTCAGGTACTGCTGTGGGAGGAGTGAGCTAAGGAGCCAGGAAGGACAAAAGTCATTATTTAAAGGCCAAATTGCCGCCATTAGCATTACAAGCAAATTCAAAATTCACAGATGCACACAGGCATGGAAATATCGATTGCTTTGCTATTCACCTAGACTTTTGTAAATTAAGAGCATTCAATGGAACGAGAATAAGACTGATAAAAAAAATGCCTAGCAAAAGCCCCTGCCACCCACAATCATGCAAACACTGTTCCTCCCAAAATTTTCTGGCTTTGAAAATCTTTTCCATTTCTAAGCAAGTACCGATCACACCATCTCTAAGGAAGCTGTTCTTGTTCTGAAGTTCATAGACAGGTTTCTGGAAATCTGTGGACTTTCTGCATTAGGAAGTGCGCTTCTGAAGACAGGATATGTAAGTCCTTGAAGATCCTTGAAGATGCGCATGAGCTCAAACTCATCAGGAACAAGAATTTTCTCCCTCTCTGTGCTTCACTTACTCTGGGTTATTACTGTCTGTAGATGAGTGGTGTCTTCTTTCTCCATCTGGTCCTGCACTGTGTTTCCTATACTGTGAATTCATGAATTCTCTCCACCTTCTCAATGTGATTATCTCTCATTTACCCTTTAGGTAATTGATTAAACATCATTTTGACTGCCTACTCCTCCAAACTACTTTCCCTCATAATTTTCTTCCAAATCATTCAGTACAGTTTAAAATTTAATATCTGTGCAATTATGTGACTAATATTTATCACTTCCATTATACTGTAAGCTCCATGTGAGTGAGGATAGTATGCTTTTTCCACTTTTTATCAAAACCTAGATTATATACAACTTATAATAACATTTTATGTGAGAATAGAAGGTGCATGAATAATAAATGAATTAATAAGTATCCAAAACTCTGTATTCTCTAAAGCCTCCTGTTTAGCTTTAAACTTCAGGCCCCTGAACTGACTCATATCATCTGCTTATTTTTCTGAAATTTTAACATTTCTAAGCATTCAAAGACACAGTTCATTTGGCCACTGTTGTTACCTGGCTGTTTCATCTAAATCTTGATTATGAAGGTGACCTGAAAGCTCTTTCAGACAGAAACAGATCTTTTACTCCGTCTGCAGCTCTCATCTTCCCCAGCTCACTTTTGAGCACATGTTAGGAAATGATCAGATGCATATGTCGAATTTAATAAATGCAATCATCACCTGCTATCTAATGCCCCACAGCAAGCCAGCAAATTTTAGTTGTCTTTTCCACAGTAATTAACAACAATTGATAAGGTGTTAAGAATGTGACCTGTTTCCTAGATTAATCACCAGCTTCCTAAAAGCCTGGATCAGTCTTTCCCTAGAAAGCTCCACCACTGCTGGGTGCTCTAAAGACTCACAGCTCTGTGGCTAAGAACAAGATGCATGCGTAGCATGCATGGTTTGCAGTCAGTAACTAACTGTGTCTCCCATGAGATCTGTAAAAAGATGTATACACAGAGAGAAAGTCAAGCTTAACCTAAACTTTCTGAACTCCTCTGCCTTCCACAAGTTGTAACTTCCTCATTGTAGAAGGCTAAAGAATTTCACACTGAGCTCTCCTAGGCAACAATATTGTCCTCTCTTTTAGAAACCTGCCAGTTAACTAGTGGGGTAGTCTTTCTCTTTCACTTTCCACCTTCAGGGCAAGGCCAGTGCCCTTCAACAGGAATGAGCCTGACTGACAGGTAAGGAAGGGAAAGATCTAGACAGATTACTGGGCCTGGAAATCCAGAAGCTCAGGCAATGGGTGTATTTCAGAACTCATCAACAAATACCCAAAGGCAGGGTCTGTCCTAAATCATTTATGAAGACAGCAAGAGAAAAGTCAAATGGGATTTGTGAATCAGAAAAGTGTCTGTTTAATATGCTGGAAGGAAACAATATTATGGCATCTATGTAACTGATACTGTTCTTGCACCTAGAGATGCACCATGCTTTCAAAACTGGAATGTGAGAATGATACATGTTTTTCTGGGATTTCATGAAATTAAACAGAGTGTGTTTATATTGAGGAACTACAACTCTACATCAAAAATCTCCAGGTAGAACACTGTGCTTTTAGTAACATCTCTTTGGCATGAAGACCTTGTATTAGTCCGCTAAGGCTTCCGTAACAAACTACAGCAGATGAGGTCGTTTAAACTATGGAAATTTACATTCTCCCAGTTCTGGGGATTGGAAATCCAAGATCAAGTTTCTGGCAGACTGGGTTTCTCCAGACGCCTCTCCTCTTGGCTTGCAGGTGACAGCCTTCTCTCTGTGGCCTCTCATGCCTCCTGGTCTGTGGGTTGTCTCTGTGTTACTCACCTTTTCTTTTGAGAAGATACCAATCGCATTCCAGTTGGATACAGGCCCATCTCTGTGATCTCATTTGACTTTATTTACCTCTTTAAAAGCTCTCTCCCAAATAGCTGCACTCTCAACTACTGAGAGTTGTAGATTCAATGCATGAATTTGATGGGAGCAGGAAGATACATAATTTAACTAAAAGCACCTCTCTTGAGATAATACTATCTCCTCCTATGCAGTCTCTATACACCTCCATTGCTTTCTCCTCTAAATTATACCATATACAGACATCTTCCTTAAACACAGTTCTGACCCTGTAGTTTTCTTCTTAGGAACTAATTTCCTGTTGTCTGTAGATTATAGAATAATGTTGGGGATACAGCTCAGCAGCACAGCACCTGCCTGGCAAGTGCAAGGGCCTGAGTTCAATTCCCAGGAGAAAACAAAGCAAAACAAAACAACAACAAAAAGAACAGAATAAAATTCACACTGTCACAGGACACAGAAGGCCTCTGCTGTTTTTAGTTTTATTATGGCTCTTCAATTCTCAAACTAATTGATCTCCACCCTCTTCTCTGTTAAAAGACCTCACAGCTCCTGAACTTTGATTTCAAGTTCCCTTCTGCCTTGAATTCATTACCTGCCTTTATCCCACCCCTGACACATCTACCCACCCAACATTCACCCTCTGCCCTCCATTACCACCAGCAGCAGCTCCCTCCTTCCAAAGTTCAAATCCTGTTCACTTTTGAGAGTATCCTTAAGTCCATCTGCCTTTAGTAAATATGTCTTGACACTCTCAATAGAAGGTAATCTCTTTTTCTCTGTACTGCTATTTTAGCCAATCTTATGGCATCAGTAATAATATAATATAGAAAGAAATATATTATCTTCCTTGGAGACAGAATCTTCATTAGTTTCTTGAGGCTACCATAAAACGTATTTGGCGATTTAAGTGACAGAAATATATTCTGTCATAGTTCTAGAGGCCAGAAGTCTGAAATCAAGGTGGCATTATGGCTGCACTCAATCTCAAGCCTCTAGAGAGTTACAATACCCTTCTTCTTCCAGTCTCTGATGTCTGTAGGCTTCTCTGCCTCTGAGGTCACACTGCCTCCTCATCTTTGTCCCTCTACCTTTCTCCCATGAGGATACTTAACACTGGATTGAAGACCTGTCTAAATGAACTGGAATTATTTTCTCATCTCAAGATTCTACATTGTATGTGTGGACGCCTTTTCTAGAAATAGTAACATCACAGGTTTTGGGAATTAGTATGTACACACATATTTGGAGGTCACTATTCAATCCACTATCAAATTCAGTCTGATTCACCTTTATATGGTTACAATGTATAACAATATGTAACAACCTTACATATGTAGGTGCTCAACAAATATTTGTGAATTGCAAGAATAACCAGAAAAATAGTATTTTAGCTCCATCCTAACTTTTGACAGTTTGTTCACCGAATAAGCAAAGTATTAGTCCAAGATAACACAATCAGTGAATTGCTTTGTTGTTTTAAAGATAAAGCTTTGAGCATTACTTATCCAAAAGGGAAAGGAAAATAACTGGTGGATTTCTGGCATAAACCTCTAAGGTGTAGAATTACTTATTGATAGCTTTTATGTCTTTCATAATACTTTTTAGACACTTTTCAATTCTTAATCAAAGAGAATTTTTGTATGTTTAATTAAGTTTTTTCTTTGTGTTTCCTCGTATTCTAAATTCTTCAGTGCCAGGGGTGCTAAAATGTCTCAAGGCATTATTTCATACAGACAAAATTAAATTAGCTTATGCTAAGTTTGAATTCCATCCATTTACAAACCTTTCTTGCAAAGCATCAGATGAGTATACTCCTGATGTAAAATGTGAAACAATCACTTAAAATGTGGCATCATTTATCTTGCAGGCAAATATTGCAAACAACACATAATAGTACTTATAGTGGATGTTTTTAAAATAATTGAACTTTTATTTTAGAACTGATATATTTTTGCCATATAGAGTTGCCTAAGAGGAGATAACACTTTAACAGTGATCATCATTCTGTACTCTTCAGAATTGCTTTTCTGTATGCATCAGCTCATTAAGCCACATGAACACTGCTATGGTTAGGATGTGGTTGGTGGCCCAAGGCTTCATACCCTGGGAGTTTGATGCTATTTGTTGTGCTGAGGTGGTGGAATCTTTAAGAGGAAAGGCCTAGGGAAAGCGATAGATCAGGAGGGTGACAGATCCTCTGTGGACATTAATGCTGGTATGGTGAAGTGGGTTAGTTCTTATGAGAGCAGACTGATATAGAGCAAGGCCACCCCACACATTAAGCATTTTTGCATGTAATCACTGCCCTCCCCACTCTTCTTCCGTGGTTGTGGCAGAAGCTTGCCAGGTGCTAGTACCAAGCTACTTGGACCAGCCACCAAAATTGTGAAAGGGTATATGTATATATTCATATTTGGACAGCATTTACACCAAGGAATATATATATATATATATATATTCACAATTTTATACTTATCAGCATCAGATGTCCTGGTGTAGCAACACAAGGCAGACTAAGCCAACAATCCTGAAAGGAAGGCGGGACCCGCTTTTCTTGACTGTGTAATCACTGACAGAAGTTTTTTTTTAGAGTGTACTCTTGTAATGATCAATAAAATCCCTTTCACAGAGAATAAATATTCATCAGGACTTAGAAAGATAAGGGACCTTTAATTCTTTTTTTACAGAGTTTGTTAAAGCCCAAGGTCTCTCCATTTGTCCTAAGATAAAAAAGACATGTGATCTTTTAAAAAGCAATGGAAAGGATACTGAAATCACCAAAAGATGGGTTTTAGAGTTACAAAATGTCTTAGAAACTCTCCAGGTGTAAGACTTTGTTGGCTCTCAAATGAGTTAAGTCACTTTTCCAAGGTCATAAGGACTAGAACCCAGGTGCTCTGCTTCCCGATCCTGTGAATATCCTGCTGCAGTCAGAATTCAGGGTCACATACTTTACAGTGCTATATATCATCACTGTACCACATGGAGCTGCACAGGTCATGGGATTTTGTAGTTGTTGTGTATTACAGGGGTCCAGGACATGAGAAAAACCTGGTGATACGCTAAAGGCGGTTCCTTTCTCCTGTTAGAGTTTTTTTTTTAGCATCTCTTCGTAGGTCTGTGTTCACTGATGTCACATGGATAGAATTACACCAAGGAGATCAGCAAACACTACAGATCAGGACATTACATGGTGCAGAGGATTAGACAGTTGTTAAACTTGTACTAGTTTAACACTGGTAAAACTCTTCGCCTCCTAAGAATGATGTTTACCTTTTGCATCAAAAAAAAAAGAAATAAAAATATTAATTTCCTTTCTTTAAAATTTGACCATGAAATTAAAATGACAAAACAGTATCTATTTATTCTATACTTACCAAGTGATAGACCCCATACTTGGGGCTATACATGCCTTACTCTTTAGATCTGCTCATTCACTTGTTAAGATTTTCCTACTATCCTTATTTTATGTAAAACATAAAAAAAAAAATATGAGCATACTGAAGCTCAAAGTTGATTTGTAATTTATCAACTTTTTCTGATAATAAGTGAAATAATTCAAATCAAATACTAGATCTGTTCAAAACCTATTTTTCCCCATATCATGCTGCTTCTTGACTTATCCTATAAACTATAATTATAGTATTTCTAGTTATAACTGCTGAATGTCTGCTAATGCCCAATGTTGTGTTAGATCACATGTAACTGTAAATCTTCTGCCAAAGTTGGTGTTAGTATCATCTTGCATTATGTCAACAACTGAGCTGACAATCAGAAAACCCAGGTGAACGACCTCAGTCACAAGCTAGGAAGTTGTAGGGTGAAATTACATCAGACCTGTTCACCCCAGATCTCTTTCCTCAAACTTACATGTGAACCTTCAGAAACAACTTGATAAATGTCAATAAGAAGCCACAGTTTATCACTTCTACAAAGTGTGATCTTTGTTTTATGGTCTCCATGTTACCAGTTCAGATGTATTTTAGACTTATTCTGTAAGACAGTAAGTAGTGACATCACATGCACCCAGAATTTGGTGAAATAAAAGAGCATAGTAACCATGATGGCCCCCATTCATGATTTAAGTCTCCCAAATACTGTCATGGTGATTGATGGAACTTTCATTTTCACTTGGCTTTACCATAAAGTAAATTTTTTCTTTTATTTGAGTAAAGAAGGTCTCAAGACTCAGAACAATAATGAAGATGATTTTTAAACTCTCAAGTATCCAGATGAATTTTAGATCTAATTTGGTTAACCTAATAGAACAAATGCTTTGAACTGCAATGGAGAAATCAACTGTGTGTGTTAACCGCTGATGTTTCCTGTCGTATGGTACTCTAAAATTGGTGGTGGTGCTAATGGAAATCCCTAGATCACATAAAATATCAGTGGAAATGGAAAAAAAAAAGATCATGGTTGGAAAACAAAAACCTTCATGTAACTCTGATTGACTGATTAGAATTTAAAGACCCTAACCCTGTGTAAACCAAACACAAGTTATTAAGTGTCTAGAGGAACTCAGAGCCATCTCTCTGAACTATTTCAGCATCCCTCCAGTCTATGGGCTTTAACTCCATCTGTTCTCCAGAGAAATTCTATATACTAAGGAGTAGATGAGACTATGGGAGGGACAGAAACTTCCTATAGTAGTGTGTTGTGTAAGGAGATGCTATAAAGCCAGTTTCCTCAAAAACATTAAAGAATAAGTGTACATTAATGTGGTGACCCTGACCCTCAGTGCTATAGTATAGGAGAAAAGAGTAGTCTGTGCAGTCTGCTTAGGCTGGGTTGCTCTGGAAGTGCTTTGAAGCCCTGAAGTAGAGATATGAGGGGTGAGATACAGGGCTTGACTAGGTCTTCAGTGGCAAGGAAGCCATTCCCACAATTTCAAGAAGAAAGCAAAGGAAAACTGAAGTGTTAGAGATAAGAAGGACTTTGTTGTGGTCTAGAACATTTCTGTTACTTTTTCAAAAAGTAAGACCATGGAGGAGCAATGCACCCAATTTGAGAACCCAGTTGGCCACCTAGAGGAGGCTGAGCTTACCGCAGAAGGCACCTGGCATCCACCATAAGTCTTTGAGAACAACTAACACACCGAAAGTGAAGGTCCTGTAGAAAACTCAACCTTCTGTCTTAAGGAAGTAGGAGGCACTTCCTTGGCCTCAGGGCCTCAGATAGAAGGCGAATGCCTTGGTGATGGTTCTCCACATTCAGGTTTCCATTTCTTCTGTGTCACTCCTGAGCCAGTCCTGGCTGAAACAATTCTGCAGCTGGATCAATACTGCACTGGGTACAACTATTCGATCCCAGCAAATTTTTCCCTTTACATTTCTCAATAGCCTAGCAGTGTGTCTTTAAGTTTTTATATAAACTTCCAAATGATGTGGATATTTTCCTGATGATCCTTGGAGTCCTGTATAGACTTTCATGCTCAGGTGCCCAATAGTTATGACTCCTAAAAGTCTCATTTTGTTTTGTTGTCCCTCTCTCCAGACTAAGATGTTATATATGTTACCTTGTAGGCTATTCTGGTATCTGAGACCATGTAGTAACATATGCTTTGGGCAAAAAAAACTGTCTGGATTCAACATTTCCATGCTCTGACTACCTGCTAGCCTATTGCTTTGGAATGTGAATGTCTGTCATATACTGTATTATGACTGTAAATCCTCAGAGACATCCATAATCCACTTGTCTACATCTCCATTGTCAAAAGCCAATTTGAGCAACTAGGTCTGAAATTCTAGATCTATTCTATCTGGAATGCCATTTTGGCCTGTAACTGTTTATTCACTTCTCATAAACACACACACACACACACACACACACACAGTCCTTTAATGTAGGCTTTGTCTTGTCCTCACTATAAATATTTCTACCATGTCAAGGGAAGGTTGACTGCAAACATGTTAAATATCTATCTTCCCCTGAGGTTATGAACTTCTTGAGGTCAAGGACATGGACTTCTCTTCCTTGTGGCCCCCAAACTTCATATAGGTACCAAGTAAATGCCTTTATAATGGGTATAGAACTGGGGTCATATTTCTTTCTTCCTCTGCATCTGCCTGCATTTATAACTATAATCACTCAGAACAAAAAGTAGCTTGGCCCTATCCCTGTAAGTAAAGGAAAACCTAGAAATAAGCAAAAGCATATATTCCAGAGGATCAGAAGATCACATTTTATGCACTGCAATCCATTCCATTCAAGTGTCAGGAGGTGAGAAATGGCACAAAGCAGTGCATGCTTACTCCAGAGCTGGCAGTCATCACACTTACTGAACTATCATCTCTCTAGTGGTCTGTAGTTCCTACAGGGTTCAGGATCCTGTCCTAGTCTTTCTGTCTTCCCAGGCCCATCTCAGCAGCAGACCTCAACAATGGGTCCTTGGCCTTCAGTGACTTATTGCCAAGGCTTGCTTTTCGCTTCCTGCCACTGCCTGTGCTTGTAGTCTCCCAACAGCCCTCTTCTAGAGACTTCAGGGAGAAGACTCAAGACTTTGAGGTAAAGAGGAACAGCATGAATTGAGCCACACTTGCCCCGAAATTAATACTTGCATACCTTTCTCTGAGGAATAAATTCCGGAAATGGATGACCTCTTAGTCAGCATCTGGGAACCTATATTTGATTTTAAGGAGACAGCAGCATCTTAGAAGAAAAGGTTCGTTAACTCCAGAAATTCTAGGTTTCCACTGAGCATTGTGACCAGGAGAGTGGTACAAGGACAAGGGTAATCGAAGACATTGCCTGATAGAAAAGAATATTGAGCTCATCTCCCGACTCCAAGAAACACAGAATCCTATCAGCCTAAAGAAACATTAGAAGTTTATGATGCAGAAATAAGTAGCTTGTGCGAGATGCATTTCCAACTTATGGCAGTGCAGCTATTAGAATGGAATGCTCTCCAATGGATGAGACCACATTAGGCTCCATTGCTACCAGCCAAATGCAGCTCAGGAAAATTGACAATTGCATGCAAATGGGAATGATTAGTATTACCTCTGCTATTGGACTCTTTCCAGTGGGAAGGTGGCAGAGCATTTGTTTGCAAAATACTGTTAGAAAAAGCAGACATATGTCTGGGTTGTCTTTTAAAGATGTTGTTTTGTCTCTACATCTTTCCCCGAATAGTATTAAATTATTTATTCATTCCTTTATTCAGCAACATTAATTATTTTCTAGTACCAGGCAAAGTGCTCAGCCCTTTAATTCAAAGATAAATGACTTCTGCCTTTCAGAAGTTTACAGACTAGTACAGGAGAAGGGTAAATGAACAATTAAAAATGTAATGATAGAATAATGCTCAGATGCTAAAGAGGAAAGAGCAGGCCAGCTAAGTAGATTTTTCTTTTTTGCAGGTTAAAGTTTCTGAAAGATCAGACTTTCTGGTGGAATCTCTTGTCATGGTGCCAAAGTGTGTGTAACATGTAGTCAGGCAAAAGGTTGGTGTGTAAAGGCATAAGGGTGAAGGACAGGTTTCTACTATGGGGGAAGCATGGTTCTTTATTTAGTATTGGGAATTAGAAAAGGCTCACGTAGGAGGAAGCAGAGATAAGTTGACTCAACAATCTTGTCCAATGTAGATCTAAAAGGGTCCAGCCTTCCAAGACCTTTTTTGTAAGTACAAACGGAGTATTTGAAACCTTCAAATTCATCATCAATCTGATTCAACATGCAACTCCTTTTATAGGGTGTAGTCAATTTTTGTTCATTTGCTTTGTTTCTGATGAGGAGAAGATAAATGGATGCATAATATTTTTAATTTCTTTTAGTGTCAATTCTAATTTCATAGATGTCAGGGCTTTAGGGAAGTGCAAGATTATTTAATTCAATCTCTCTATTTTATAAATGAGGATAGTGAACTCTACAAAGGGTAAATGACTTAAGGCCATATAAATAACAAAATCCATAGAATCTTCTTTTTCTTGTACAAAAGAAATTTAGGAGCCAGTCCAACTTTAATGTACATCACTTCTTACAAAGCTAAATTCTTCCACTAAATCTCCACTTTGGTGCTCTCATAGATACTGTGCTTTGCCTAATGTCTTCCCCATATTTCATAGTTGCACCCTTCTTTGAAGGCACAAAAACCTATGATACATTTTCTTCCTCCCCTCCCCCACTCCTTTAGATTCCCTTGGTATCTGTAGGGCATAGAAATGAATCCTTACCTGTCCTAGCGTGCCTCAAAGATGTAGCCTGGCATTTCTTGTGGTGATATGGCTACATTTGTCTCTGCTCTATTTAAATCATAAATACTTTTTATAAATAAAAAGTAATTGCATTGGACTTAGATATTCTTCATAAATATAAGATTAACAGACCTCAAAAGACTTCTGAATCATTTCCAACACCAGCCAGAGACCTTTACCTTTGCTTTAGTGTTCTTTTCTCCTAAACTAGGAATTTAGTTTAGTTGAATTGCAAATATTGGGCATTCAATATAACTCAGTGATGCATTATTTGCCTAGTATGCATGTGGCCCTGAGTTCTATTCCTAGAGTAGAAAAATAATTAAAGCAAATATTTGTTAGCATATTTTCTTCATTCACAACATTGAAGACATCTTTATAAATCCTTATAGTTGAGTACTATGCCATGGTTATCACTGATATAAGTAGGGAGGCCGGGGAAATAGCTTAGAGATAGAGAGCTTGACTAGTATCTGTGAGACCCTGGATTCAATGCACAGAAACACAAGAAAGAGTAAATCTAAATATTGTTCCAGTAAACTATATTTTGAAGAAATAGTTCAGATAAAGGAACATTTCAGTTGGGCTCACTTCCTTTAATAAATCTCATATTAAATAATGGACTGAAAGAAACTCTCCTGGGATTATACAAAAATGCCCTTGTTCATGCAAGAAAAAATGTCCAAAATTGTAGCATGTGCAATACTCCTAAGAAAAATCTGACCATGGCCTTTACCTCATTATCCCAGTGAGTAAAGTCTGAAACAAATTTAACATTTATTGGTGTTACTGCAAAGAGTTTGGGTTATGCTATGGTTTAGGTCTAGGTGTCCCCCCCCAAACCCTCTTGGATTTTTAGATGGGCTTTTTATGGAAGGAGATCAATCTAGAGTTTGTGATTGATTCCTAGTAAAATACTGAGATTCAGGGTAATGGGATTAATTGCTGGATTCCTTCACTGATTAGATTGGCACCACTCTAATCCAAACAGTTTGGATAAAATAAAAGAGGCAGAAAAACTCTTGTTTCCCTCTTTTGCTCTTGTTACTTTTGCTTTCTTCCACCACAGTGAATAGGCAAGAATTGAAAGTCTGTTAACTACACAGATGTTGCTTCAAACCATGCAGTTTCCTGAACAAGAAAATGTCATCCAACGTGAATGCTCAGTCATTGAAACTCTGTTCTCAGTTTTAGAAAACCTTCAGGGGAAGACGTTTGCCAGCTTCTTGGTTTTGTTAATAACATGCAACTCTGTAGCCTTTTCCTTCAAGTTCCATGCTCAAGAAACCACATACAGGTCAAACATTTACAATAGAAACTCCAGAATTCCAACATGTTCAGTAAGGAGATAATCTCTCTCCTGGAAGATATTTTTTCTGCACTAATGCCTGAATTTAAATCTCAGTCTAGGTTTAGACTTCCACGAAGTTAGAGATGTCCCCAGGTTATTCCAAAATTAAAATAATACAACTATGAGGAGTGATGCAAGCTATAATTTAATACAGAGTGGCAGTGAATGCAGTTTACTACAACAAGGAGGACTGTGTGTATTTATGAAAGACATGGGAGTAGTGGGGACAGTCAGGGATGATGGTAAGGGATTTGGCTGATGTAAAACCATAAATGACCTCAGTATCACACTAGCAAGTTCAAGATTAGCTCCTCCTACTTTCACAAGCTCCCTGTCCCCCAATTAAAGTCATCAGAGTATCTGTAAGGATTATTAGTGGTATTTATTTGTTTGTCTTTCCCTACTAGTCAACAGCATTAAGGCAGAACCTGTATCCAAGTTGCTGTGGCTTTTTCAGTGCTTAGCATAGTAAACAAAGTAACCATTCCACAAATAGTAGCTGATATCATTCCCATACCGTTTTACAAATTGAAAACAATGTTTACTATTTTTATTAAATCAAAAGAATGAAGAACCTAAATATTTGACTGAGTTTAAGTCTTTCTCACAGTGCTGTATTTCACTCTAATAAAAGTAAACTACAAAGAGAAACTTCACTTTCAGTCATGTAGAATGTATGCAAAATTCCATATGGCAAAACCCTTTGCCCAGTGATTTTTAGATTAAAATGAGTTCTACTGTGTTGTTTGCTCTTACCAACTACTGTTAAAACTAACTGTGTTAAAATAAGTTAATGAGTTCTACTGTGTTGTTTGCTCTTACCAACTACTAGAGGAGGGCCAGTTAGGCAGATTAATCCTGTGGGTCCACATAAATTTAATCTATAAAACATTCTAAATAGAATAGTGCTCCATATTGTTGTAAGACTCTCAGTCTAATAAAATAAAAGCAGATCGCATAGGAAATATTTAATTCCCAATTCATCCAATACATAGACACGTTCCATGTCTTTTTAATATTTGAAAATTTTGCTGTTTAGTAATTAATAATAATATAATAAAAATCACAAATACTTTGGGGACTCTGTTACTCATTAGGAGCTTTCCTAGGTGCACTGGGTGAGAATATTACTCCTGTTTTTCATATCAGAAAAACTGAGTCTCAAAAGACTTTTCAAAAGCCAAGTTAGTAAGTGATAGAGCTAGAGGCAAACCTTTCAGTTTATCCCAATTCAAAAGTTTCAACTCTTTTCACCATGGGACTTCTTTATTATACATTTTTATATACTTTATAATAAATGACTATATTAAAGTTTAAAAAGATGGCCCATATTTAATACGAGATAAATCACAATAAGGATATAAGAGAGTTCACAGGCCCTGAGCAGCAAGACGCTTGGTGGGACCACAGGGAAAATGCTTGCTTAGGGTGACATTATTATAATGCTACATGAGTCATTTGGCTAACCTGAGTTTAAAAAAGGTGAGCTAGAGTTTGAGAGACACACAGAGACATAGATCAAAACAACAGGTGCTTTCTTTGGTCTTACCTAGAGTTTACAAAAGGCCATGATCCCATCAAAGCGAAAAGCAAACCAGTCTGCCAACATGATAAAGATAAGTTTCTAAATGAGGTTTCTGAAAGGTGCTTAAGTAAGTGAAAAGATTAAAAATGTATTGGAAATCCTTTTTTTATCACAAAGCCCTACTCAATATTAAGGGACCATCTTACTATTTACTGTTTAATATGGGAGATGCGAATCATGCCTAGATTAGAAATGTCTTTCATTCAATAAGATGATTTCAATGATATAGTAAATCATTCATGAAGACTTCAACTGGGCTTTTTCCATATCATTAGAACATTA
The DNA here is from genome assembly GCA_004027455.1 of Hydrochoerus hydrochaeris. Lineage (NCBI taxonomy): Eukaryota > Metazoa > Chordata > Mammalia > Rodentia > Hydrochaeridae > Hydrochoerus > Hydrochoerus hydrochaeris. The sequence continues at coordinate 94,614 of PVLA01000765.1, forward strand.
AGCAAAAAGGCAGAGTTAAAATATTAAACAATGTCTATTTCATTGCCACTACTTATTTTGAGAAATTCTTCTCACATCCACTACCCAAAAAAGTATGGTGCAGGTCATGTTGGACCTGGGGCGCTGGGAAAGCAGGCAGCGGCCAGCATGCCGCTCTGGTAAGGGGCTGTGGCCTGGCAAACCGCGGCCGCCCCAGGGCGAGAACCATATCAGCATTTCCTGAGATCCGCGAGGTGCCATGCTGGACCTTGGGGCGCTGGGAAAATGAGCAGCCAGTTCACCCCTCTGGTGGGCGGCTGTGAGCCTACTGGGCCAAGGGCTAAGAATCAAACATCCATCCCCCTGCCCCCCACTCAGCCCTCACCCCACCCCCGCGCACACTCTAGCAAGTGAGAGCCAGAGATCTGAGCATGTCTTGCAAGTTTGACTATATGAGATGTAGCAAATAAGGGGGTTTTTCTTCTGCCATGTCTTTGAGGGCAAATATTTTTATCTCTGTTTTGCTCTGTTTTGATCAATGGTATTGCTCTATTCAATATGCTGTTCTTGTAATTTTGGTATTTCCTTTGATATTGCTCTGCCTGATTGAAGGAACAACTATTGTGAAGAAAACCAGATGTACTATTGTGCCTATTGCTGTTGTCCCGGTGGCCTGCTGTGAGGTTCTGTGCCAATTTCACTGCACTGCCTCAGTTGGCTATGTCCTGTCTTGTTCTGCTGTATTTTACTACATTCAAAATAAAATAAATAAATAAAATAAAAAATAATAAATCAGAAAAAATTTAAAAAGTAAAAAACAACAACAAAACAGATCAGCAAGGTACTGAGCAACCTGAAACATGATATAACTAAACAGATAATGGACTTAAAAAGCAAAAGGAGGAAAAGCAAGTGCTCTAAAGGATATAACTGCATGTATATTTAAGGGTGTAGGATTGATAATTATGTTGCTAAGTTTCTGTTGGATTGGAGAACAGAGCTGTTTGCAGCCTTACTGTTTGAATGTCCACTTTGTATGCTTTGATTTTGTAACTTGAACAACTACATCCAGGAAGACAATATGTAATGTATCATCTAGTGACTTCTTACTGTTCATTTTTTTTGAAATTTTGTATTGTTTATACCACTTTTTTTGTTTTGCTTTATTTTTCCCCTCTCTTTAAATAAAATTTTTTAAAAAGTATAGTACAATGTAGTTTGTTATAACTGTATTCTGAGTATTTATCAAAGAGCACTCAGAATTTCAATTTAAATTTAAAATATTCCAATTTTCACTTAATCTTTTAAGTGGTAGAAAAAAATTTAAGTTTAAATTAGAAATTCAATGTCCTTAGTTTTTAAAAGTGTAAATGGAATGATCTTCAAAAGGCAGCTGAACAGACGATATTTGGGACATGGCAGTTAAAAGATACCAAGAAAGCCTCAACCACCATGAGTCCTTATCTAAATGTCTCTCCTGTTTAGCTAACTTTTTATTATAGGGAAGTCATGCATCCTGCTAAATCTCAGCCCAGAGCCTTGCATATGTAAAAATATCTACACGGGCTTGACATTACAACACTTTAATGGGAATGGTAGGGACCCAGCCTGTCATTTTACAAGGGATGACAACTGGTTTTCACTCTGCATTCATTAAATGGCTTGAAAATTCTGCTTTAGAATGCCTTGTGGAAAACAGCAGTGACAACATTAGCAGAGCTCAATGACAGCCAAGCCATGCCCAGCACACACCAACTGGCATAGACACAGGACAGAAAGGCGTGATTCTTTCTGTGCTACCAACCTTGTTTCCATACTCACCTACATCTAAGAAGACCTTTGCCCACACTGACTGGGCAGAATGACACTAATCCAACCTAGACGTCAGATCAATCAAAAGAAAACAACATGCAGTCTTTTAAGCCTCGAGTTCAGTGTTTTGTTTTGTTTTGCTTTGTTTTGTTTTTTATTTGTTTGTTTGTTTGTTTTGAGACAGAGTCTAACTGTGTAGTCCAGGCTGGCTTCAAACTTGTGGCAATCCCTCTGCTTCAGCCTCCCTAGTGCTGGGATTATAGGCATGGACCACCACTCACAGCTAAGTCCAGTGTTCTTATTCCTCTAATATATTCATTCACAGCACACATTGATCTCATTTTGTTAGACTACTTTTCACTGTGACTATGTGCAAAGGGACATAAAATCCTGAAATGGAATAATGGCAGAAAATGTAAAAACTCTGCAGTTTGGGCCCAAATTGTTTTTGGCTAGAGTTGGCTGACCCAATCTCTTTATAACGTACTTTGAGAAGAAGACAATGAAACCTTGAAGCACTATAAAATGAAATCCAGCCATAAATATTACACTTCCTATAGAGCTTCATATCCTGAACTGATGGAGCAATTTGTGTAAGCAATTTAAGTAAATATAGAGAAACTTCCTTATGGCCTTCCCAGACAACTGATCTATACAATAAGTCAGAAAAGAAGTAAGAAATATTGCATGCCTCTGCTGTGTTGTCAGAGATGAAACATGTGGGCAGAAAGTGTCATGAGCGAAAGAATGGAAAGCCCTGTATCTGCACTTCTTAGCAATGGCTTATTATTGATGAGCACATAAAGATCTCACATTTGACTTCTGTGCATGATTAGGTACATTAGCTGATTTCACAAGATAGACTCCCATGTCCCACAGATGAGAATCAATTAACTTGTCCTATTTATTTAACAATAGCAAAACACTCCATCATCTGAAGTCCGGACTCTAAGCTATTATAAGTGGCACACATTTGTTCTGCCTAAGAAAATCAAAAGTCCTCACTTTTCAAACAGGTCTTTATTTGTCTCCCAGAATGATTTCTAAGACTTACTAGAAAGAAATACTGCCCCCTGCTGAGTTGTTTGATTCATGTATTATTCCTTTTCTCCCTGACCTATACCAACCCAGACCAGAGTAATAACTGTTACAGGAAGAGACCCCTTTGAACCTTTTTCTAGAGGAGATTTCTGTCATGTGGCATGCTTGAGCCTGGCTCCAGGTTGACACACATGTGGGAAAAACACCCCTTGCAGGCATCTCATTTGACTACATGAAAAGGGGGTCTTCACTAAGCCAAAACATGGATTGACTGGAAGATAAATATTTCTCATATACAATATGCTGCACACAATATTTTGGCATTTAACCATAAACATAGAAAACATAGCAACATATTCATTACAAATATTTGTTCATTTGATACAGCAGGTAGATTAAAAATTACAAATAATTATATTGCTTGATAGAGAGAAAATATTCAGGTTTTATATTGAAATATGAATTTGAATCTAGGCTCAGTTACTAATTGTCTGTGTGAGAACCACTCTGAGGCCGCTTTGCCTTTATGCTGCTTACCATGCTAGGTGGTCTTAGGAATAAAAATAGTGTATATTCAAGGCATAACTCTCAGTATGTGTTAAATACACAGATGTTTTAATATTTTTTCAACATAATAGTACATATTTATTATTTGTCATGAATGACAGGATTTAATAATTTTATGATTGAATAATATTCTACTCCATATCTATAACATAGTTCCTGTTATCATTGTGCTGTGGTATAATATTAGTGTTTGTGCCCCTATCTGGATGTGGGGAAGGGTCCGCCTCGGTCTTGGCAGGATTGGACCCATTTCTCTTTTTCTTGTCTCACTCCATTCCTCCTTCCTCTAAATGATATTTTCTCTATTTTGATCTGACACTGCTCATATTTCAGCCTTTAAGTGAAACATTGTTTGGCTTCAATTGTATAAATTCATTTCCATCTAATTTCAAAACTTTTAGCTCCACTGTATAAATTCATTTGCATCTAATTTCAAAACTTTTAGCTATGGGCATCTTTTCAAACAAAATCTTAGTGATGCAATCCAGATAAAAGTTCTGCTGAAAATTTCCTCCACTCTTCAGATATTTTAAGAAGCCAAAACTCATAGCACTTTTCACAGAGGGTCTTTGGTCAAAGTGGCCCTGACCCTCAAGGTATATCTACACTGTGTGAAAAGTTATGGACATCACAGTGGTGGGCGGGGTCACTACTGGCATTTCGTGAGAAGGGAGAATGGAAGCTAGATGTGCTACAAAGAGAGGAACACATCAGTTTCAAATGCTATCAGCTGGAGCCAGGGATATGGCTCAGCGGTACAGCACCTGCCTGGCAAGCGTGAGGTCAATACTTAGTACCAAAACAAAAAAAAAGAGAGAGAGAGAGAAAATGCTTTCATCCAGTGCGGTCTCTGTTCCCCCTTGTACCTGCTTATCTGTGGGGGAGGTAAGTCACTCCTGCAATGCCTCCGTCATAACGTCTTCTGTTCCATTTGTCACATGTTGTCAATCTGACTGGCTTTAATTTGAAATGAATGATGACATTCTAGCCTAAATACCACCTATAAGACTCACATAAACTCAAAATAGAAAAGAACCACTGCAAAGCCAAGTACCAGTGTAAGAAGGCTGAGAGAAATTATATTCCTTTCTCAAGGTCAAACACGTGAAACGGAGGAGCTGGATCTGCTGGACTTCAAAGCCCATGTTTCCATAAGTATGGAAAAGTTTTGCAAAGTGTCTGGCAAACAAGTGGAATGAATCTTCATGTTATCAATAGATGCTCCACATGAACCACGGTGGAAAATAAAAATCAAATAAGGATGCAGCCTCAGCTAACAGGAAGCTCACAGTCTGGCTGAGCCTGAGTCATAGAACTAATAACCACAAATCCCAACACAGAGACATGTGTCTCATACACAGAGAGGCTGGAGAGGTTCGTGACGCCAGGAATCCTTCAGAGTAATATAGGAGAAAGGTGATCCTTTTTAGACAACAAAACAAAGAATGGATTAGAGTGTCAGGAAACCTTCTCCTGGCCAGGTAATAAACATTTTATTGGCATTTAGTGGGAGGAAAACAGGGAAGCTTTGGGGCTAATTAGTCTCTGTTGTAATTACTCAGCTCTCACATGGATCAGTGTTATAACATGATAGCAGCACAAACAGTAAACAAAAGAGCGGGGCTGTCTTCCAACAAAACTTTATTTCCATAAACAACAGATGGTGGGTCAGATTTGACATGAGAGCTATATTTTTCCAATTCCTGGGTTAGTCTGCAGATATAGTTACAAACCTCTTAGTTGGACCCTCAAGGCCTTTCCAGTTGGCCTGAAAACTACATTTTCAATCTCTCCAAAGGCCAGGGAGATAATGGCACAGGCACCTGCCTGGCAAGTACAAGGTCCTGAGTGGATTCCCAGAACCAAAAAAAAAGACAGTTCATTTTTCTCAAAAGGTAAAGAGCTTGAGCCAGGGAGGCAAAAGTGAGAAATTCATGTTCTACATAGAGGGAAAAATCAGAATGGCCAGCACAGAGGATTTTTACAAAGTGTAGGGTGAAAGCATAGATTTCAGTCTAATGGTGAAGTTCCATAAAAACCAGATAGGAGGCCTTGACCTGAACCTATGGCAGTGGTGATATTTGTAGACATTTAAACAAAGGAGGCTGGGGATTTAGCTCAGTGGTTTAAGTGACTGCCTGGTACCAGAGAGGTCTCAAGTTTGATTCTTGGTAAAACCAACAAACAAAACACTCATGCAAAGTTTTGCCAGGGATTTAGCTCAGTGCTGCCAGGCAAGCCATGAGGTTGCAAGTTTGATCACCAGTACAAAAAAAAAAGGAAGAAAGGCATTTTTATAAGATTAAAAATTTTAAGATAGGGTTTTTCTTTAAGCCTCATAGAGGTCAGTTATATTTACTATACATGTAGTGGACATGGAGATGTGTCACCTAGATGTGCCTTCATGGAAAACCTTGTTGTCTACATGCGGGGTGGGTTCTGCACCCAAGCCTTGGCTATCAGCTCCTCCAGGGTCTCCTGTATTTCAGACAAGGATCACACCCAAAGTTAAGGCCTTCCTGGGAAGCCCACACTGGAAGCCACAGCAAGGAAGAGGTGCGAATTCCACCCTGGGTTTTTAAAGAGCTTTCTGATGGGCAGTATTTTTTCCAAACCTTGTTGCCAAATGGCCCAAAACCTTCCAAGGCCAAGCTCCCGGTCTTAACCTCCTGTCTATCCAGTAATGCTCCTTCTTCCTTTCCCTCACAGACATATAGCATATTTCTGAAATTCATCACCCCAAAAACTCATGTTAAATTCCTAATCCCCTGTATCATGACAGTAGGGAATAGAGTCAATGTGTATGGTTAAGAGAAGATTATACCAGAACAAGGTAGGTTTTTTATATTACTGGTGCCTGAACATGATCACATACATAGGGAAAATAGAACGTGGAAATAAAGGCAGAAACTGCAGTAATGCTAGTACAAGCCAAGGAACGCTAGAAATTGCCAACAAATCAGCAGAAGGTAAGGGAGAGGTACAAAATAAGTATTTCCCTCCAGGACTCAGAAGAAACCAATCCCGCCAGCTCTTGCTATCCGACTTGGCCTCCAAAGCCATGAAGGAATAAATCTCTGTGGTCAAAGCCACTTCATTTGTGACACTTTGTTACGGGAGTCTAGGGAAATTAATCCATGTCCCAAACTCCATCTCAGGGCTTACCGCCAGAAAAGCCAGCTTGCAGCAATTTCATTAAAAAATTGACCTGAAATCATTAAACTATAACGTGGCACATCCAGAAGTAAAGAATAAAACACAATATTTAAAAAGGTTTCATTTAGACTTTCACACTAATACGTCAAGTATAAAACTTTTGCATTATTTTCATAATGGAAGTTTATGTGTTTGTGCGTGTGTGTGTGTGTGTGTGTGTGTTTTAAGAAAACAAGTAAAATAAAAACAGGCCACAGTAAAAGTAGAAGCAGGATTATCAAAACAATAACATTATTTTCAATAAATATCAAAAATATGGTTTGAATGACAAATATACTGGTTTGTTCTACTTATAGAAAGAAAAACACTCTGGAAGCTCTGTTTCAGTCTGCTTTTAGACTGAAACCATTACTTTCCCATTGTTTAATGGTTAAAATCTACTAACTTATTTTGCTAAAGGCAGCGGTGAAAGATGCTTTATTTGTTCTGAAGTGTATCTAGATCAAATCCAGTGGAACACATTTTTTCCCCTGTAACAGTGTCCTCAAGTTGTATTTGTGAAGTATACACTTCTAATACTCTAAATGCCACCCAAACAGATCACATTCAAGTGGAGGAGAAAAGAAGGAAGCAGGGTACAGCCAATTAACTCTGACTCTCTGGACTCTAGACTCAAGCCAACCTCAGACAATCAAGCAATTTTGAGTAAATGACCTCCACTCTGTGACTACCCACTTTCTCATCTGTGCAGTTAAGGATTGAACCACATGACCTTCAGATTTTGGTGGTTCTAGACAACAAACAAAAGAGAAGGGAAAGGCCATGCATATGGGATTCCAGAGAAGTGTTTGCTACTCTCTGCAGGCAGAAACTGGTACAGCTTCGGTCCCATCACAAGCATGCCCTGCTCTGCCGTAGGAAACTCCACCCCTAGGATGCACCAGGATGCTTACCAGCACAGGTCTGCCCCTCTCAATCTCCTGGGAGCGTATTCTTGAAAGAAACCTAATGGAAAACACACAGACCTGATTATCCGGGCTCGTGATACACTTTCAGCACGAAACCGTAAGTTCTTTTGATCACATAAGTTCTACAAGGTTCTTCACTTTTGCTGGAGAAGGGAAGATGATAATGTGAATTATACACCATAAAATTGATTTTAAAGAAATGATAATCCTCATGCTAAAAAGGTTCTGTGAAGAGCAGTCACAGAGGAGAAGCAGCAGAGCTTGGGGTGTGCTCCGGGTGTCAGAAGCTACTAATACTCTCCTCACACAAACATGCGTTAAACGGGGATTTTTAGAGTCTTCAATTCTCTTCCACTAGCACTTTCTTCTGTAATCTTCTCAGCAGAATTAATGAGTCTAGAAAGCAAATAATAAAGCTGGGGAGATTTCTAAGAATGTACCCAAGGAGCACGTAAAAATACAAAAGAATCTTTTCTCAGCTTCAGCTGACTGGGGAAATAAATGAGTGTTCAGTAAACATTCCCAGCACCAGATATTTCCAAGCATTGTATTACACCTCCGAATGTCATGTAAGTTAATTATCTTTATGAGTATTGGTAATTATTTCTGCTCCTGGATCTGCTAAGCAGCATCACTGAGGACTCAATCAGGAGAGCAATAGTGTCTTGCCTCTCCGTAGAAATTTGAAATGTTACTTGCTGAATGTGTACTATAATCTTCACACAATAATGGGACAGTTAGAGCATGCAAATCTCACTAGTGAAGGATGTTGTGATTCTTTTAAAACCTCCAAGATCTGGAGGAAGATTTAGAGAAGCAATGATTTAGTCCATTCTACATTTTCACTCGAAGTGACTGGTGCACAGTGGACTTACCCAAGACCACAGTTTGGTAATGGAGCAGTTTGGACTAAAATCTGCATGGCACAAATTCCAAATTAATGTCCTTTCCATATGCCACACTGTTTCATTATGACCAAACCAGCCAGGAAAATATTGACACATACTTCATGTCATTGGGCCACATTGCAAGCAGGCTGTATAATCTTATCATTTTCTTTATATTTTCTTTCAATAACACCTATCTCAAGGGCTTCATAAAGGAGAAGAGATTACACATAAGATCTTGACACATAGTAGGTATGCAAGAATACCACTTATTATTACCTCTAAGGCACACTTATGGCTCAGCTCTTTGACCTCTTGGAGAAGATTGAGATTGTCATGGTATAAAAAGGCTTAGACTGAAGTCTGTCTACCATCAGCTGCCTTGGCTTTGTTTTTCCCTTTGATTCCTATCTGTAAATATGAGCTATGCTATCCTTTCTCCACTGGCCTGCGAGGTACATAGAGGATACTATTGCTTACCCAGGGTTTTTCTCGTAGTCTCAAACCAACCCATGTCCAAAGAAAGGAAAACATTCCAGAAAAGTCCAACATGGGGGAAACCTGCCCATGTGTCTCTCCTGTTTGTGTCTCTGGAAGACTCCTTGTGGCAGCACCTTCCTCTCCAATCTTAAAGAGCCATTCTTCATGATATCAGAAAATTTTATAGTCTTCATATCACTTTGTAACCGACAAATACACCCACACAGAATTCCACAGCCCTCATTGATCTAATTTCATCTAAAGAAGTCACATTTTCTCAAGGAAATAAAGTCCATGCTCTTAAGCAATAAAAATACGTTACTTCTTCACTCATTTCCCCTTCCATTCCCAAACCCCATATGGCAAGCTTTGGTGTAATTTAAAAAGCTGCTCTCAATAGCTCCTCCTTTTCATTCAAATTGTAGCATTACAATACTAACCATAGCAATACTAACTCTGCCATCTTGCAAAGTCTTTTTACTCTCAAGAAAACCAAAATATTAATTACTTTAAAATAGTAACATCTTTTTATTCTACTGATCCTGTTTTATAAATTACTCTAAAATATATTTGCCAGAAACAGTTTCCAGAGCCTTGGCAATTAAGAGATAACTTATGAAGGAATGACAGTGGATACTCCTACAATCTAATTACCAACCAAGTGTTCCAATAAAATAAAGGCCTAAGGCATGCATTTGGAGATTCAGAGAATGATGGCAAGTTGCAACTTCTAGATTTTCATAGACTGAACTTTCTGTCTTCAATGCTGCCAGCAAAATGTCTGAACATTGTAGCTTTCAGCTGTTTTGGATTTCCTGGAAATTTGAAAATTAACTCCTTGGAACGTTTTAGGTCTTTCTCATTCAGAAAGATGGAATCTGTTTTAAGGAATAAGGATTTTAGTTCTCCAAAAGAGCTGGGGAATATGCCTGTCAGATGGGGCCTCTCTCTCTCTCTCTCTACCCCACTCCCTCCCTCTCTCTCTCCCCACTCCCTCCCCCCTCTCTCCTCTCCTCTAAAAAAACTACATATTTAACTCTTTCATCACTGCAATTATCAGCTTGAGTTAAGAATTTAGTAGGGGTCTTCAATCCAAAATGGCAAATAAATACATGGAAAAATGTTCATCGTCATTGGTCATTAGAGAAATGCAAATTAAAACCACACTGAGATTCCATCTCACTCTAGAAAGAATGGCCAGGATCAAGAAAACTACCAACAACAAATGCTGGAGAGGCTGTGGGGAAAAAGGAACTCTTCTGCACTGTTGGAGGGAGTGTAGACTAGTGCAACCACTGTGGAGGTCAGTCTGGAGATTCCTCAAAAAGCTGGGATTGGAAGTCCCATTTGACCCAGCTATTCCACTCCTAGGCATATTCCCAGAAAAACTGAAAACATCTTATCACAGTGATATATGTGCACCCATGTTTATAGCAGCACAATTTGTAATAGACAGATCTTGGAAACAACCTAAGTGTTCATTAACTGAGGAATGGATAAAAAAATTGTGGTGCTTTTATACAATGGAGAACTACTCAGCTATAAAGAATGATCACATTGAGATATTTATAAATAAATGGATGCAACTTGAGACCATACTCACAAGCAAAATAAATCAAACTCACATGTATAAATACCATATAGTCTCCCTAGTGTAAGAAATGGTAAAAGTACATAAGATTCTATGGTAATCATACTTCCCCATTATATTGCTTTAAAGTTTTATAATGCTTTCATTCATTTGGTTGGAATGGTTTTATTCTGTTTTGTTTGATCTTATTATGTGTGATGGTATGAACAGCTACTTTGAAGAAAACAAGACATTATGGCAGCCATTGCTGATTTAATATCATCTTGTTTTGAAGTCCTAACATGATTTTGTTCTTTTATTACCATTGGTTCTATCATGTTGTATCTTACTGGATTTTAATGTGTATAATAATATAAACAAATTTTTTATGGAAAATGAGATATAGTAGCCATTGTTCATTTTCTGATACTTGGTTCAGAATGCCTTGTAATACTTTCATTCTCTTGAATGGTTTTATTCTATTTTGTTATGTTTGATATTATTGTATGTGAAGCTATGCTCAACTATTTCAAAGAAAGAGACATTATAGTAGCTACTGTTAATATCCAAATGTCGTTGTGCAGTGCTGTGTTGCTTGCATTGTTCTGTTCTGATCTGCTTAATTCTGTCCTCTCTTGTTTTATTCTCTTTAAAATAAAAAAAAGAATTTAGCAGGAGTTTAAAATAGTATTAAAACTTGACATGTGCAAACTCAGCTAATCTCCACAAACTCTGCATGTCAACCTTATTTCATAACTGAGGCACTGATTCATTTCCCAGACACAAAAGAAGGACAGCATAAACTTGTCATTCAGATTCAGGTGAATCTGGTTCCCAAGTTCATGTTCTCACAACCTCATTGAAGTTTTGATGTTGGTAACTATTTTATGAATTATATCTTCTTTAAGACTCTTAATGATTTAGCTTCAAATTAAAATATCTGTAACTCATTTGTTAATAAAAGGAATTAAGCACATCATGAGACACTGAGAAACCATGACATTTTTCAACAGATAATGAAATCATAGCATTAATAAGTTTGTCGAGAGTTCTCAGATTTAAAAATATAACAATATGTGCTTTTCTAAACTCATTTCTGTGAGAGGAGTCTTCTCTAACTACCAGAAGCTTGAGATTTCCTGCTGCCGATATTTTCTAACACCCCAGTCAGCCTGCTTAGGAAGATGCTGACAACATTAAAGACAGACTGAAAGTGTTCATGGAAAGATAAATACTAAAATCCAGAGGAAGGAAAGGACAGAGGTTGTTTGAGGGTGTTTTTTTGTTTGTTTTTTGTTTTTTGTTTTTTTTGCAGCACATTATGAAGCCCACAGTGTTCTATTGCTTTGTTTGTTTCTGAAACAAAACTGGGTGGGGCGAATTGCATCTCAGGAATGAACAAATTCAGTCAGATCATTAAAATCCTCAACAGGCTTCAAACATCTCACACACAAAGGACAGACAGAACATCAAGAAGCAACAACAAATGCTGGAGAGGCTGTGGGGAAAAAGGAACTCTGCTGCACTATGGTAAAGATTTTGTTTCCTTCTAATCAATCTTAGAATGAGAAAAGAGACAGAATCAAAAGAATGCATTTATATATTGCTGTCTTGAAACAAAGGAGTGCCAGCTTCTCATTTGTCTTGATTATTAAATGAATATGTGACAACATGAGATTTTCATCACTTGTTAAACTTTTGCACCGTTTCAACAGAAGCTCATTCCCTGCAGATGAAGGAAAGAAAGATTACGGCTAGTTGTTGTTGGCCAGAACTTCTATTTTATATCTCACTGGAAACTCTTAAAGTTCTGTTTAAAAACATAATTCCACACCTGTATAGTGCAATGCAGAAAGTAGGAAGCTCCCTTTTGTGGTTAAATAGGAGATTTTCCTCAACCTCTTCACATAAATCTTCTATTTATATACTTATTTACTTCTATTTATATACTTCATTCATTCCTTCATTTATCACCCAATGAATATTTATAGAGTACACACTATATGCCAGACATCCTTCTAAGTAATGAGAATACAAAGATGAATAAGATTTGATCTGTGCCTTCAAAGACTCACATTCTAATTCTATCTAGTGTGATTAATGAGCCTTTAACAGGGGAGTGTACGTGATGCAGCAGAGAGGATGTAACTCTACCCAGAAAGGTCAAAAACGGCTCCACACAGGAGTGAGGTTTCAGTCAAAATCTAGGCAAGGGGAAGATGTTGTCCGAGACGGGCGGAGTTTAAACACTACCCATGGAACAGTGGTCTCCGTGCCCTTGGGAGCAGGAAATTATGGAAATTCTTAATCAAAAGATGGACTAAGCTGCAAATTAGGATGTCTTTAAAATATTTCACAACTTTCTAAGTAACTGAAAAATACTAATTCCCTAAAGGATGCGAGGATGGGTCAGATAGAACCTTTACTTTTCAGAAAACTGTCTTCTCCTTAAATTCATTCCTATGGTTCCCATCAGAAAGAAAAGAGCTATCAGCACCCTCTGGAAAAGCATTAAGAGCAGGTGTCCTTAAAAAAAATGTACGCGGTGTTTCATTAGAGACAGAGCCCTGAACCGAGAAGAGCTCAGGGCCCTCCAAGCCGGTTCCCCGTGCATGGACTGTCCAGGTCGCCTCCAAGCAGAACTTTACCTTCAGGCCTTGCCCTTTGCCATGTCCCTGCCATGGCCTGCAGCTCTTAGCTGGCTTTTCCAATTGCACTGCCATACTGCTGACTCATAGGCAATCTGGTAACTACCCAGAATCTGTCTTTTTCTTTGTGCTTCTTCACACATAGCTAGGTGCCCCTCAACCCCTAATGCCATAAATATGGGCTCATTTGAACCTCCCTACCATTCTGTGCCTACTTCTGTTCCTAGTTAGACACATGTGTCCTGTGTCCTTCTCTAATCTTCTTTTCTCAATTACCAATGTCACTGTGAATTCTGAAAGTATGTTTCATTCAAGTAACAGAACCCAGTTTATACAACTTTGCCACTGGTGTAAATAACTTAATCTTCATTGAACTCTGTTGTATCATTGATTAAAATGAGATTTGCCCTGGTCCCAAGAATCTTTCTTATTGAATATCACTTGTTACATCTGCAGCCCATTTGTTTTCAAGTACCATTCAAAGCTTTTGTTTCTAACCAGATGTGACAATCACACATAAGATTTGTACATATTATTAACTGCATTTCCATAAAAGCTACTATAGTGCTACAAAGATCAGTTTAGAAATATAAACAAGGTCAAAAGAAATGACATCTATAGGAACCAAATTGTCTTCCTGACCTAAATAACATTATGTTTCTCTGATAAAGCTTGATCTCAACAAACAATAATCCTAACATTAACAGACACCCACCACCTTTGGTGATTAAGGGAATTTCTTATAACTGAATGTAATGACGATTCTGTGAGGTAAAGATTATATTGAATGAGAAAGTTAAGCATACCAACGGCTTCTGATTCACATATAAGCAAGAGGTTAAACTCAGGTTCCAAGGCAGATATTCCTTAGTCAAATCTCATATCAACTCTATGATTCTGTAAAAGTGAATTTTACAATAGTTTCTTCCGTTAAAAAGTTACAGGAACCATACTCTGGCTTCTCATTCATTCTCTGAGCAAGTGCCCACATTTATATTAACCACTTATCAGTCAAAGTATTTAAATACAGAATGACCAAAAATTGCATATTTTTTGTAAATTTTTATAATATCATATAACAAGACATATAAAAAGGACAATTTTATCAAATTTATTCAATACAAGAATTGACTGGTTGAAATGATCCTGCCCAAGAGATATTGCAGACAGTCGGTACATACTGCAAACATGAGTGAGGTGATGCTCCAGTAAACTGTTAGATAGTTAATTCTCATTAATTGAGATAATATCTCATTACCAACAACAGGCAGTGTGAGATGTAGGTCAGCACTGCCTTTTTTAAAAAATTAAGTTTACTGATACAATTTAGATACCCATAGTGATCACATTCATCACAGGGAATTTGCACTTGTACATGATACATCTTGATTCCTCTTTTTTTCCCACTTCCTATCCCTTTATCCCTTCTTCCCCTCCTTATTTACAAAGCTTCCTTTCCATTTTATCATTTTTTCTCATTCTTTTCTTTTCCCTTCCTTCCTTCCTCCCTCCCTTCTCTCTAGTTCTCCTTTCCTTTTGAACAGTTTCTTCCTGGTTCATATTATGTACTATACATTTTGAGCCTTATTTACATTAATAGCTAAATCTTGGGAACAACTCAAACATACTGCATCTCAGATAAGAAACAAACTGTGAAGGTTCTTTAAAGTAAATGCCAGCCTTGGGCGTTACAAGTCATGCTCCGCGGAGTGAGTCATGTGATCAGGGCGAGTAACATCCCATTCGCTTCTCAAAAAGGTGACAAAAGAAGTCTGCAATAATTCTACAAAGCTTTTTTTTTTTTTTTTTTTTTTTCAGTCTTTTTGAGACAGGGTCTCACTATGTAGTTCAGGCTGGCCTGGAGCTTACTTTGTAACTCAGGCTGGTCAAACTCACAGCGATCCTCCTGCCTCAGCCGCCTGAGTACTGGGATTACAAGCATGCACCACCACTCCTGGTTTCTACACAGATCTTAGGGTCCCTCTCTACTGCGTTTTAATTTCTGTCCTTCAGTTCATTATCTGCCCTTTTCTAAAGAACTACTCAGTGTTTTTAAATTCAAGTTCAGTTTTAGCATATCAGCTCTAAAACATTAAGTCACTATGATTGAAAAAAGACAATAAGAAAATGAAATTTAAGTATATAGGATTTTAAAAAGCGTCATAGACATTACATCTTTTTTAAAATGAAAAGCTAGCCCTTATAATTTGATAAGTACAGCTAATGGTATAAAATTAATTTAAAGTCATGGACAACAAACAAAAACCCTGCCTTATCTGATGAATAAAGCAGCTCAGGGAATTGAGGAAGGACAAGAGTAAATCAAATTTTCCAGAATATATGTGGATAATTCAGGCTCTAAAATTTTTTTTTAATGTCCCCAAAGACAGAATACTAGTAATAAGTAAATGAAGACTTTGCAGAAGTTAGCAAAGATACAGAAGTGAGATGTGAGGGTTTCTAAGTTACTGGAGGCCCTTTCAGAGAAATAACATTGATCAATAATCTATCACCATCAGGCATCTGTTGAATCTCAGCGGAAGACGTAGAGGGAGGTGATGATGAAGCAACTTCCTGGTACCCACATAGGTGTATTTCAAGCCAACAGAATTCTGTGACCTCATATCAAGGAGGGCAAGAGTATGAAATTCCTTTGGAATCACTCAATAAAGTTCTAATGTAGACAACTCGATTTGGTCAGATGCCACCTGCATATATGAAGACAAAAAAAATTCCAATATAGTTTTGGAAAGGAGCTAAAAAGGCAATTAGCAACCAATTTTGCAAAAGGATGCTTCAATTATTTATATGCTTTCCTTTTTTTTTTTTTTTGTAATCCAACATATTTCCATCTTGGGTGATTATAAAAGCCTTGATTAAGCCCAGAAGGCAAATCATTTTCACTATCTTTTTTAAAGTGCTATACATAGTTTATGTGAAAATTGTTTTAAATGGTAGTTGAGTGTACTAAATACATCATATGAACTGTGTGTGTAAGTTGACTATATCAATCAGCAGAAGCAACTTACAGGACTTTTTACTGCATATTGCAATGTGTTTTATCAAGTGTCTCCAAAAGCTCTTATTTTGCTCTCATGACATTCCTCAGAAGTAGCCATAACAGCTTAGCATCCATATCACATCTGGGAAAGGTGGATGCACATGACATTTCCCAAGAAGACCTTCAAAAAGTAAAGCCTGCAAAGCTCAAAAAAATGGCAACTGTGATACTGAAACGAAAAGTTTCCAACTATAAATCCAGGGCTCTCATATCCAAACCAGGCTTCTAGAGAAGCATTGCTGGATAGGAATTACTGGGATATTCCCCAGCTCTGCTCTCCTTCATTCTTTCAGCACCCACTAACAGCATGGAGACAAGAGGTTTAAAGGATGATAACTGGTCAATCAGGCTACATGTCTTTACTAAGTACCTGTCGGTGTCTAAGCCTTTGCTAATTGTGTTAATAAGAGAGGCCGTGGAAATAAAATACCATATCCAATGCAAATGAGACACAAACAATTGCAATAAAATAGTCACATGAATAGAGAAGGAAATACTGACTTTTCCTGAGTAAGACTGGGAAATTCTTCCCTAACAATACAGTATTTGAAATGAGTTTTGAAGCTGGCATTGATTTCCATATGGCACCTTCTACATATTGAAATAAATTGGACATCTGAACCTATATAGATTATTAAAAATTTTGCAAGTTTACCTAGAGAAAGTAAATATAAGGTAATAATTGCAAAGCCCATTAGCTATTTCTCATTCCTCTTGGAGAAGTTGCATCTGGAGCATATGTTTTAAGGACTGGTCAGTCACACAAGCAACAGTTGGATAACAAATAACTACACACATGAAGAGGGAAACAGTCACATATGCAAGCAAACAGGAAAAGCCTGCACACCTGGGTTACACAACAGTAGCAGGTGGCAGAAGGCAAAAAAAAAAAAAAGAAAGAAAGAAAGAAAGAAAGAAAGAAAGAAAGAAAGAAAGAAAGAAAGAAAGAAAGAAAAAACCTGCAAGAATCAGCAAGTTCTAGCAGCTGTACAGTCAAACTCACCTACTGAACTCTTCTGAATCCATTCAGGAGACATTTCCCCCTGGACAGTCTTGGACATTGTAGATAAACTGCCCAAAGTCCATACTTTACAAGCATAAGTTGTGAAAAGTGTCCAGTGAATTGTCAGTCAAAGGAGTGCACCCCAGCGAGACACCAGAGAGTCTGCATGAAACACTGTCCACAAAGTAAAGACTTCTTCCAGGTCACTTCACAGAGCTTCAGAAACATCTTTTCTGTGCCCCCAACCCCGGGTGTCAGGACACAATGGCAAGAACAAAACGATGAACAAGTAATATAGTAGATACAGACACAATTGGAGGTTCATGAAGCAGAATGCAAGTAAAATCCATTAACAGCACCATTTGCCATGTGTGCACAAGGATTATAAAACAGAGAATTCATGCATCTACAAAGAGACCAGTTTTATCAGTGTCGTGAGTGTACTTCTCAGCAGGAAGTCACCGTCATTTACAAGAGCAAAAAAGCCAAAGGAAAAATGCCAACAGGGGTGTAGTCACGAAATTTATTCAGCCTTTCACATACTTATTCAGTTAACACTTACTGCATATGTTCCGTGTGTACAGCACAGTGCTGGATGCTAAAAGTACAAACGAAAACAGAATCCATCTCTGTGCTCAAGAAACATTTATTGTGAACAATGTTCGCAAAATATAAGAACATTTCTGGAAGGGTGAGTGCCAGGTCCTGAAAATGAGATGCTGCTCAGGTGAAAAAGAGAGAAAAGGCATCAGGAGGGATGGAAGGCAAACAGGGCAACCCAAGAAAAAGCCAAGAGGCCTGAAACACCATAAAGACCTGTGGGTGGAGTAGGAAGATGCTCATGTTTATTACAGCACTGCTTACAGCAGCCAAGAGATGGAAACAGCTTTACGTCCATCCACTGATGAATGCATAAAGAAAGTGTGATACAAATATACAATGGAACACTCTAGTATAATTAAAAAGGGGTGAAATTCTATCATGTAGAAAACATGCATGTAACTGGAAATTATATTAAGTAAAAAAGCCAGGCACAGAAAGACAAATGCAGCATTATCTCACACATTTTTGGATCTATAAAAAAATTAACTTCTAGAAATGGGGAACAGAATGGTGGTTAGCAGTGCTGAGCTAGGGGTAAAGGAGAGGGATAATTGGCAAAATCTGATCAGTAGGTCCTAAGTTTCAATTACTAGGCCCAAGAAGTTCTGGCAGCATTCCACAGGAGGGTGACTGCAGATGACAGTAAGGTGCTGTACATTTCAAAAAGCGAAAGAAAAATTTCAAACATTTTCACCAGAAAGAAATGATAAATCTTTAAGGGTATTAAATTAAAAAGCCAGGAAAGGTGAGTAGATGGAGATCTTGGTAGACAGTAATCAAGACATCAGGTGAAGAAGATAAAATTTGAGAAGTTGGGCAAGGGCCACACAGAACACGATTATAAAAATGGAAACTAACACAGACTTACACTCAGGACCCTAGCTAACTCCTTATTTTAACTGAAACTACTTTAGAGTTTTGCATTTAATATAATTTCTGTTGAGTTTTGATAGATAGTCTTTATTGTATTTAAATACTTTTCTTCTTACTTCACCTAAAATTTTATATGGATTTGAAGTTAAGTTTTATCAAATGCTGTTTAAAATCTTTCAATAACATCGCATGACTTTCCCCCTTGAGTTTGTTGAAGGCCATGTCGCTAGCTGTTGTATTTCTTGAATAGATCCTACCTTGACACAATATATTACTACTTTAATGCCCTGCTGTTTTATATCCTAATGGTTTAATCACAGTCTCTGAGTCCATACTCAGTGTGTTGCTGCTTTTTTTTCCAACGGTAACTTTATTCTAGTTTGATTCTAAGTAACTCTGACTTTAGGGAGATCAAATTGAATGAGTTGACCACTTTTTATGATCTAGATTAGAAATAAATTTAGACTTACCTGTTACTTAAAGTTTAGATAAAATTTCAGCTGTGAATACATGTGCCTCTGGGCTTCATAACTGTCTAAGTCAGCTGTCACCAGCCTGGTCTCTTCTGTGATGACTCCTTTGTGAAAATTTTTAGTTTCTTTTGGGATCAGTTTTAGCAATTAATATTTTGGTAGAAAATCATCAATTTCATCTCAGTTTTTAATCTTTAAAGTTTCATAATTATTTTAATTTTCTACATTTTCATTTACATATTCCTCATATATTTTCACTCACTGTTTTCTTTGACCATGTCCTGAAAGGGCATATCTATTTGATGAGTTTTTAATGGTTTAAGTACATCTTTTATTCCATTCTTTATTTTTAAGAGAAAAAAAAACACGGAAAAATAAAAAACAGGAGACATACAAATAACTACAAAAACAACAAAAAACCCAAAACAATAACAATCAAGACTTTCAAAGCAAAACAAGAGGAATTTAACAATGGTTGTAACATTGCACATTGTTTCGCTTTTTATTTTATTTATTTATTTATTTGTACCGGGGATCGAATTCACGACCTAGTGCTTGCCAGGCAGGTGCTTATGCCACTGAGTTAAATCCCCAGCCCCTCCCTTTTTATTTTTTATGTCTCATTTTACTTATTACTGCTTCTTTTTGAAGCTACTTTTCTGATTCTATTCAGAGGCATGCTACATGCTTTACTTTTTCATGGTCCATTTTTAATAATAAAGATATTTAATAATGTAGATTTTTAGAACAGTGAGTTATAGCATACAGCATCTTCCTTTGTAATTTTCTACAAAATAAGTATTTTCATTTGACTTTGCAAATTGAAATTCAATTCAGAGGACCTGGGTTTAGCTCAGTGATGTAAGTGTGTGCTTGGTAAGTGAGAGGTCATGAGTTTGATCCCTGGTATGGAAGAAAGAAAGAAAGAGAGAGAGAGAGAGAGAGAGAGAGAGAGAGAGAGAGAGAGAGAGAGAGAGAGAGAGAGAAAGAGAAAGAAAGAAAGAAAGAGAGAGAGAGAAAGAAAGAAAGAAAGAAAGAAAGAAAGAAAGAAAGAAAGAAGAGAGAGGAAGGAAGGGAAGAAAGAAGGAAGGTGTGGCTTGTTTGTTTTTAATTTCTCTATAACCTTATTTTGCCACATTATTCTATCTTAATTTTGTATTTGATTAAAGAACATGAGCCAGACAGGGTAGTACATGCCTGAAATCCCAGGACTGAAAAGCCGCCGCAGGAGGTTCACAAGTGTGAGAGCCAAACCTAGACAGCTTACTGCGAGGCTGCCTCAACACGAAAATGGGAGAAGGGCTGGGAACGCAGCTCCACCCAGAGGCCCTAAATTCAATCCTCAGTACAGAGAAAGGCGGGGAGGGGGGAGAACATGGGCCATAAAATCCACACTATACAATTATTTTTCTTTATTAGCCTAGCACTTAATTATCATTATTATTTTTACTGTAATTATTTTGTCACTGTTTTTATTTTCTTTAAAAGGTGGGAGGTTTTTATAGACACATCAATGTGTGATATTATATTCTTCTATGATTTCATTTTCACTTTGTTAATTCAGTCTGTCTAATGCATAGACAGAGCACGCTTATGATAGTATATCATCTATTACATCTTTTTAAAAATTGCCAACTTTCTAATACTTTTTGCTTTATATTTTTAGCTAACTTTAGGGAGCTTTAGGGAGAAAAAGCTAATGGCTGCTTTTTAATTGATGAGAGAATAACTGTAGGTTTACGGCTCTCATAGCTCCTTCCAATAGTATCAATTTTATCAGTGTGCAATGTTCCTTTTTTTACCTTATGTATTGCTTTTAAGTTTGAATATATCAGCTTCCATTAATACTGCAGCTTTCTTTTAGCCTGTATTTGTTTGGTATCTTTTTTTGCCCTTTTGTTTTTGTTTCTCCATCATTATTAATCGTTGTTTGGCTATAAATATAATATATATATAGACGGAATCGGCTTTAACTCAGTATGACAGTCTAAATATTTTACCTATTTCATTTTTTATTAGCACATGTTTGCAGTGTATGATGATCACATTTCCGGTGGAAAGTTGGTACATGTGCATAACACATCTCAATTCTTTTTCATTCGCTTTATTTCCTTCCCTTCCTCCTCTCCCTCTTGTTCCCCTTCCCATTTTAGAAAATTCTCTCTACTTCCTATTTTTTCTTTTTTCTCTTTATTTATATTTTAGGTTTCTCAGATAGTAGAAATTGTGACATATTTAATTTTGTGTCTCTGATTCTGGTTTATTTTGCTTAACATTAATTCTGTTCATTTACATATAATGAAATAATCAGTACACTTTAATTTTACTTTAAAAATGCTTCTACTATCTATTTTATTTTATTTCAAAATATTTTTTTCTTTTTGACTTTTGCTTGATTATGCTGTTGTCTCTTGCTCTCTCCCTCACTCTCGCCCTCTCTCATTAATTTAGGAGTTTTGTTACCCTGTTTCATTCCATCAATGATTGCTTTCCCTTCACCCAAGCTAGCCGTTTTTGAGCACTGAATTCTAAAGATTCCCCACCAGAACGTGCTGTCAGCCTAACCAAGGTCCTATATTTCTCCTCAACCTCAATTTGCCCCTCCCTGCCCTCCTTAAAAGGTGATTTTAAACACCTAGCTCCATCATCCTTTCCCCAGCTAAGAGTCCTTGGAATACTCTTACATAGTCCCTTCCCTAACCTCACTCCTAAGTGTTGTTATCACATTAGATTCCTCTATTGCAGACTTTAAACAGAATACTTGTTCTGGCAATAGGATTCCACTGTAAGAACATACAGAGCCTGTGGTCCTCTTGCCAGCTAGCTTTCCCGTCCAGTGTTTGTGATCTTTTTTATCGCTACGTGAGTGAAACTTAAATAACAAATAGCCTGCTCATCATGCCTTCTTTTCTTCTGCTTTCGTAGGTTGTTTTGAATGTTTCAGCAGGTACTCATTTACTACTCAAAAATCTATGATATACTGCCATTTTAAGGCTACAATGAGGAAATTCTACACAGGTTTTGAATTTTTATTCAGCTCAAGGGAAAGAATTTTGGTGCCTTAAAAAAATTTATTGCTTCTGCTTTAAGTTTCCCTTCTTCTGACCTGTAGCTGCTATTTTTATCAGTTAGGTTAGATTTTTTTGCATTAAATCCTCAAATCTCTTATCTTTTGCTGCCTCTTTATATTTTTGTTCTGTGCCTCAAAATATATCTTGCACTTGATCTTCCATCTCAGCAGTGACCAGTCTCTTCGATATTTAATAAAATAGTTTCATTGGAAAATCATACATCTAACTTTAGAAATTGTGGCAGAACTTCAGTTTCTGTAAGTCATTTATACAAACACACACTCACAAACACAAAGATGTGGTTTCTCTCTCCAAGAAATTCCACTGTGTGAACCATCTATCTATTCGGTTCATTTGTGATGACCTGTGTCTTTCTAGCTGCTTAATCCTTTTAGATGGGTCGTGATTTTCTTGCTTGTCTGGTTGGAGGGATCCAAACAGCAGCCTTCTGGGCAGATGGTCTCTACTCCATGGGGATTAAAGTTTGGTCTCCTCTCCAGGCAGCTGAAAGAAGTCTTCTTGTATTCACCATATCTTCACACACTCCTATCCTCAGCCAAATAAGAGTCAACTCACATACTTTGCTAATTCACTCCTTCTTGAATACCATAAAAAGCAAAGAATTCTAATAAGAAACTCTCTTTGGAATTCACCAGTCCCTGAGCTCAGCCTTCCAGTGATATACTGTTTTCTTGTCCTGACCTTCTGACTTGGGGTAGGCAGTTTCCCAGGCAGGACAGCCAACAGAGCTTACATCCACTCCGATACATAGTTTGGGGACAGGAAAGTAGAAGTCAGATGTATTTAGCTTACTGTATCATACCATCTCCTCTTCCTCGATAAACTTTTTCACCTGCTATTGTTTTTGCTGATGACATCACTTACTAATTATTCCATCACTTATTCTGCAGTACTTGGTAAATTAATTTCATCACAGGTATGATCAGTCATGATCCATAAAAATGAGCAATTATTAAACTATCATGAAAATAGAAGGAGAAGAGTAAAGTGAATTCTGATCTCTTTTGAAACAAATTGAAAGTATTTTGTTTTGGTTTTCCTATGCCACCATTTCCTTGTTCAGACACACAACCTCACATGCGGTCATGCAGATTTTCTGCTCTACAGTTTCAGGGCTAGCATTCATATTCACAGGATCATAAACTGTTTTTATTTTCTTGCATAGTTTTCTAATAGAAAATTCGTAAACATTGATGAAGTTGTGACTGCTTCTGGTTTCCACACAATTGCTATCTGGTTTCATCTGTAGTTAAGATGTCACCAAAGTGTCTTCTATTCTGAGCTTCACCCTCCAAAGGAAAAGAAAAACATGGCGTTTTCAGCTAATGGCAAATTGTTTTGAATAATTTATCTGATTTTGTAATTCATTATAGTGCTTCTACCTAACACTTTTTATATTTAGCTGGCAAAATTTGAATGATTTTTTTCTTCAAAAAGAGGGTGACTGAATTTTAAATTTCCCTGCAGAAGTAATGGCTTCATGGAATAATTTAAAAGTCATTTTAAATTTCCATAATAAACAATGTATCTGAAATAAGCATTTGCATACATTCTATACTTTTTTAAACAAAAGTGTACTGCTTCTTATTATGCATTTTTGGATATAGTTAAATCATGCTATCAAGTTTATTGCTATCAAGTTTATTGCTATCAAGTGCTTTATAAAGGGTATTCAGGATGTCAGTTTTGACACGTCTCAATAATTTTAGGTTGTTCTGAATTTCCCTTACTAGCTTACACATTTCCTAATATTTCAAGCTCAGTTGGAGACAGAACTTTGTAATTAGTGTACTTTAAAAAGAAATAAGGAATGACATTCAAATTATATACCCCATACACAAAATTTGAGTTGCTTCACTGGCAGGAATTAAAACATGAACTCATGGAAATTAATATTTGACTGAGTAAAATATTTACAGAATATTGATCTAATTGGGAGAATTGTGTGTGTGTGTGTGTGTGTGCATTACATAAAATCAATGACTTTTACAAAGGAAAGGGACTCCTTATTATGTGTGAGAAGCACAGCTCTCTTCTAACATACCAAGGGTTCCTATGCTTCTCCTCAGCTCTCAATGAGGATGTGTTCTCTGTTTATTTTAATTAAAAGTTTTCCTAATCACTAAGACAGTTCCACATACTCTAAGATGCTTAGTCAGTAAAATATTTTGTTTGCTGAACTTACCTGAAAATTTTTAGGTTTAATGATAGAAACACTAATTTTATGCAATATATATATATTTTTGTTATATATATATATATATATATATATATATATATATGAAACTAATATCAAACACCTGTTCCTGTGTTCAGATTCCTTAAGCAAATTGATTTTCTAGGAAGACACTGCAGATAGAATTTGTGGGTTTATACTTGTACAGTGTACATCAGAATCCTCCGGGGCAGTCACACACTGGGTTCCAAAGGACACATTTGGAGAGAGATGCCAGGCTGAGCCACGGGAACAACACACATGGAGGGAGGGCCCAGGCCCCAAGGCGCTTTTTCACCTTCCTTCTCTGCTTGTGGCAATTAAATCATTATCACTTCCCAAAACTGATATTAAAATGCCAACATTAGTTACCCTCTTCTTGTGCCTCTTCTCTCTCATCCCTTATGACAAGACACCTGACTCCCTCTTCAATTCCAGAAGCAAAAAGAAAATGAAACAAATGTCTTCAGAAGAGAGAGAGGGCAACCTATCCCTTCCATCCAGATGACCAACCTGTTCAATGCTGAGACTATAATGCTGTGGGAGAACCTGCAAGGAGCAACCTAGCACCACGTATATTCCATATACTGCAACTGTATATGTTAGTACTCAGTTTATAGACTCTTTCCTAACTAAATTTGAAGTGAGGAAATACAGAGATTTCTCCCTAGGTTTCTAGAATAGAGAAAACTCTTAACAATTATCCTCCTAGTAAAGACAGGAAAATCTTTCCATGATTCTACTTATAAAAGGGCTGATCAAAAGCATGGTATATGTTTAAATTTTTAAAAATCATTGCAGTAAAAAATACACTGTTATCAATCCCCCTCCACATGGTCCCCATTACTCAGCCCATCATTCTAGCCACTGTGTGAAGCAGTTCTGGACGTCGTCTTCGGTGTCTTTACTAACTGTCATAAAACACACAATGAGTGTTGCTGTTGAAAGCCATCCAACTAAAACACAGTCTCCTGAAAACATTACAGTGTGTCTCTGCCCATCTTGTCCACTGGGTCTGGTACCACGGTACTACTGCCTCTTTCCCAATGTCAAAATGACCATGAAAGGTAAACCATTTGAGTCAATTCATGACACCAAGGCAGCCAGCACAGCGTGCACGTAAAGCAGCATCTTTTACAGTGACTGCTCACGCTTTGCTTTAAAAAAAAATGTCTGTCAAACGGTTCTTCTCTCACCCTAAACATCTAATAGCATAAAGTGAGTTAAAATAGTCACATGAACGTAAACACCAATGTGCACATAAATCTTTGTCCTTCGGTCTCAGCCTTGGAAGTTTCCATACACCATGGATTTTTGTTTTTGTTTTGTTTTGTTGAGAAGACAGATGTCTTTTAATTAACTTATTATATTAAAAGCCTCAGGTATCAGTACTGTACTAATGCTGTCTTGAGCAGAGGGTGCATAACAATAGCAGCCTGGAGTGCCTCCTTCCTTTAGTGCAAGTTTCTGACAAGCAGGTAGACTGCAGCTAGGCCCTGAGAGTGGGGGAATCCAAATGAAATAAAACCCACACTGCTGCCAGTGTTCTATTTTATATTTCATTGTAAAGCTGATTTATGTCCAATATCCTGACAGCCTTCAGAAAGATGGCGATGCAGGCCCAATAACATGCCTGCCAAATGCAATGGCCCTGCCAAAGAATGATGCCTTCTGAACGTGGGTAACCCGCCTCATGCAAGTGCTCTCTTGTGGGCATTCTAGCAAGGGCTCCAGCACGTACCTGTGTTTGCTGGAAGAGCTCTTGGAGAGGCAGTTGCTACTTTTGTAGAAATGTAGATTAATTGAATGACCTGTGGATTATCAGCACATGCCTCTTTCTAGCATTTCAACTGTATGGTACAAAATGGTACTACACTGTATGAAACCTGCAGGTGGCATTAACTGCCACTCAGTGTCCAGGCGTCCAGAGGCCAGGGATGCCTGCAGGACTGTCTTTCCTCACTGTTGTAAAGACACGTGGGAAAGTACTCAAAGAGCCCAAGAAGATGGCCCAAATTACACCATCAGTAGATTGGTCGATGCATTTAGACCCCAGATCAGAAATTTTACTCAGCTTCCAATAGCATAGCCATCGATGTCAATTCAATAATTAGAAAAAATTTTTAAAATCTATCATTTGCCTTTTCTAAATATTTATTTGATGTTCTTGAAACATAAATAGCTGTAAAAGATAAACACACATTTGACAAACAGAAAAAAGAAAAAATATATCAGCAATGTTTACCTTACATACTTTTTTTGGTGTCCACAAAGACTTCTTTCTCCAGGTGTGGTGGCACATGCCTATAATCCCAGCCCTCGGGAGGCTGAGACAGGCAAATCACCAGGAATTCAAGGCCAGCCTGGGTTACATACTGAGTTCAGGGCCATCTGAACTACACAGTGAGGCCTTGTCTCAAAAGACAAAGAAAAAAGATTTCTTTCTAAGAGTACTTTATAGTTTTACACTCAATTTGTTCATAACCAACACATAAAAACGTAAATATTATGCATATTAATGGATATCATGATATTTTGATACATGTGGTTGTTGTAAAATGTTCAAATCAGGACAAGCACGTTTATCTCTTCAAATGTTCTTCATTTGTATAGAAACATTCACAATCTTTTCTTTTAGCTTTTTAAAACATCCCACACTTTATCTACAGTCACTCTACTGTACAAAAGCAGACCAGGTCTTACTATTCCTACCCAGCTGTGACTTGCTACCCATTTCTCAGCCTCTCTGCCCTCCTCCCAGCCCTCGTTCCAGCCTCTGGTAAACACCACTCTACTCTCGGTGTCTTGGTTTTATAGTACATTTTTTCAGTACACAGTGAGTATGGTTGAGTATCAACATGGGAAGCTGGTACACATATGTGACAGATCTTTTTGTATTAACTTTTCCTTTCCTGCCTTACTCCTCTCTCCATCTGTTGGTCCCCTTTCCTTTGCAAAAGATCCATCTCCCTGTTTATCATTATCTTTTGTTTTAGTCTTTGTTTATATTTCAGTTTTCTCACTTAAGAGAAATCATGGGATGGTTAAGCTTGTGCATCTGATTTATTTCACTGAATATTAAGGTCTCCAGGTGCAGCCATTTTCCAATGAATGACTCAAGCTTATCCTTCTCTATGGCAGAGTAGTACTCTGTTAAATATAAACACTACATTTTTAATCCATTCCTTTTTTTTTAGAAGTCACAAATCAGTGAAAACATGTGGTATTTGTCTTTCTGTTCCTCGCTTATTTCACTGAACATAATGATTTTCGGTAATGTCCATGTTGACACAAATGACAGGGTTTCATTATTTTTATGACTGGGTCGTATTCCATTGTGTGCACATACCACATAAGCTTCACTCATTCAACAGCTAAAGGACACATGGCTTCCTTATATCTCCTGGATGTTATACATAAGTGCCGCAATGACCGTTTTGTTCATTTCCTTCAAATATATGCCCAGGCGTCGAATTGTCAAACCACATGCTATTTTCCATAAAGACTATTTTTAGAGTAATTTTAGGTTCACAGCAAAATTGAAAGGTACAGAGATTTTCATGCCCCTTTCCCTGTCCTTCCTGCTCATGGATACTCATCCCTACTACTACAATCCACCACCAGGTTGCTGCGTTCTAAAAATTTTATCAAGAAGAAAAAGAAACAATTTCAAAACACAATGATAAGAGAGTAACAATAATTAACATATTGTGCATTGCTATCTTCAGAGCAGTTACTCAGGATGCAAGACATAGGTACGAGATATTGTCCAAACAATATTAGCATGAACCATTCTTTTCGATAAACTAAGAGAAACTAGCAGTATAACTGTCTTTACTGTATTGTTTCTACATATATTTTTTTCCTTTTTCCCTTCCTTCCTTTCCAGAGAGTTGCATTTGTTACAGTCGCTGAACTTACATGGACGTACCATGTTCATCCAAATTCCGCCATTTACACTGATTCTAACATTTGGGGTTATTACATGACTATAGAAAAAGGTATAATGATATGCTTCTATCATTATTACAATCATACAGCATATTTTCACTTCCCTGAAAATGTTCAGTACTCTACCTATTCATCCCTCCCCATACCTCTCATCTCGTGGCAAACACTAATCTTTTTACTGTCTCCTTAGCTTTTCCTTTTCCAGAGTGTCTGACATTTGGAATTAGTATTTACTTTCTGCAGATTGGTCTCTTTCCCTTAGTAATATGTATTTAAGTCCCCTCCTTGTCTCTGCATAGCTTGATAATGCATTTCTTTTCAGCACGAGATAATCTCCCATTGTCTGGGT
The DNA here is from genome assembly GCA_004027455.1 of Hydrochoerus hydrochaeris. Taxonomy (NCBI): domain Eukaryota; kingdom Metazoa; phylum Chordata; class Mammalia; order Rodentia; family Hydrochaeridae; genus Hydrochoerus; species Hydrochoerus hydrochaeris. The sequence continues at coordinate 123,342 of PVLA01000765.1, forward strand.
TACCAGAGTTTATCCATTCAACTACTAAAACAACTCATGATTACTTTCAAGTTTGGGCAACTATGAATAAAGCTGCTATAAATATCCATGTGTAGGTTTTGTGTGAACATTAATTTTCACTCCTTTGTGTAAACACCAAGGATCCCAATTGCTAGATCACATGTTTCTCAGTTTCTTTTGTGCTGCTGTAACAGAACACTTGAAACAGGGCAATGCACAAAGAACAGAAATTTATTTCATATAGTACTGGAGGGTCAGAAGTTCATGGTTGATCACACCACATGTGGCAACTTCTTGCTGGATGACAGAAGGTGGAAAAACAAAACAGAATATGCACAAAAATGAGAGAGACAGAGACACAGAGACAAGGGGGAGAGAGAGAGAGAGAGAGGGAGAGAGAGAGAGAGAGAGAGAGAGAGAGAGAGACCAAACCCACTCTGGCCTTAACTATCCCATCCCACAGTGACAGTAGTCATCTATTCTTGAAGAGTCCCCCTGACTTCATGAGCTCTCACAATCACTTCTTGCAGGTCTTAACTCAGAGTTACACTGGAGATACATTTCCAGGGCATAAATTTGGGGGACACATTCAAAGCATGACAGTATGATTGGAGTTCATTTAGTTCTATGAGAAATCACTGACTTGCCTTCCGAAGTGGTTGTTCCATTTTGCATTCTCACAAGCCCTAGATGAGACTTCCCATTGCACCATATCTTCACCACCACTTGGTGTTATAAATGTTCTGTATTTTTATCCAGTGGAGGTGTTAGTGGGTAGTGGCAGGTCATTTCTTTAATTTTCATTTCATAGATGGTTGTGAGATAGAACATCTGTTCATCTGTTTATTTACACCTGTATACCTTCTTTGGTGAGGTATTATTAGGTGTGGGCACATGTTGTAATTGAGTTGTTTGGTTTCTTATTTTCCAGTTTTAAAAGTTCTTTGTACAGTTTGGAAAACACTCCCTTATTGGATGCATCTTCCGCAACTCTTTTCCTCTCCTCTGTGGCTTCTCTTTCTATTGCATATTTTTAAGCTTAGAAAAAAACTTTCTAGTGCTAGCATTTCCAGATGTCACAAAATATAAGTTTGATAAAAAATATTAGAAGCTAGGTATAAATTTTCTTGAAATAAAAAGAACACTAGTTAGAAGAGGCCCTCATAAGTCTCTTCTTTTGAAATCCTTTAACCTTACTCATCCTCAATTTCTTTCCTTAGAAAGGGAGATATTTGCCCTGCTTCCCAATAACTTTGTTGTAAGGATTAAATATATTGTGGATAAACATACTCTATAAATGTAAAATTTCAGAAATTATGACTTCATAAATAAACTTCTTTTAAAAAATGAGAATCTTTATGCAAATTGATGTAGAGGAAAGCCTCTCATTCTATCTCACAAGTTAGCTACTGCTGTAATGTTTAGTTTTCTTCAAGAGCTATCTTTGAATTTCTAGGGCTAAGCATGGAGTTTACACTAGGAAATGCCTCTTTTATGCACTTACAGAGGAACTGAAGCTCACTTCATAGTGAGTAAGCTTCAATATTCACAGGACTATAACAGGAAGGAAGCAGTTTTTAAGCCAGCTTTTCTGTAATTCCTAGAAAATAGTCACAACAGGACAAATGTGCTCAGACTACTATTCAGAGCAAGAATTATAATTATCACTTGTATCTATAATAGATAGTTACATTTTCTAGTTATGCATCTATCAGGTTTTCATTTTAATAATGATGACTCATAATGAAATTATGCATTCATAGTTCCATTCATTAAACCGTTTCACTTGCCAGCTGTACGGGTAAACTGCAAACTCTGTGCATATGTGGTAGCATCACTTTCAGCAAGACTCCAGTTCTCAACCTAGTGTTTGTTAACACACACAGATTCCTTCCAGAGCAAGTTTTCTTATGTGCATTCAGAGAGCAGATGCTATTAAAATGTTATCAAGTTACAGATGCACACAGCATTCTTGCTGAATATGTTTGGTAATATAACTCTGAAATATCACTTCAGTTCTGCCTTCTGCTAGCCTAAACTTCATTCTCCAGAGAACTATACAAGAAAGCAATGCCAAGAATTACTAAATTCAATCCTTAGATTAGCTGTTATAAAAATTGTACACAGGCTTTTAACCAATCCAGCATAGGCTTCTCTCTTGTTAAAGAAGGTGGGGGCTCTAAAGACATATTATTATCTGAAACTTCATCAGAATGGTAGAGGTAAAACAAAAGTTAACTGGGATGCAATGCAGAAAGCAAAGCAAAATAAAAATAGGAATTTCTCTTACATGACTCAATGGAAGAAAGTTTCTTTTCCACCTCTCCTTCTGTTTTCTGTTCATGCCTTGTTTTTCTCCTTAATTTTCTCACTTCTCTTTCTTTGTACTGGCTCCTTTCCTCCTCTGTGATCATTCATCTCTCTCCTCCTGCTGATAAACATACTCTATATAGTATGTCTAATAGTAATAACTAACACTCATTTTAGCATTTTTCTTTTTAAAAGAACTATACTTCTACTTATTGAATAACTTCTTTTGTATCACTGCCTTCTGAAAGCAGACATTCCTGTCATTGCATTTTAACACATGACATTCAAGTAGGCTAACAGGACCAAATTTCAAATCGAGACCCCCATTCCAAAGCTTGTGCCCTCTCTTTAATATCATGCTACTTGGAGAAATTCTTCCTTCCTTCTCTTCCTCTCTAATCTCTTTTCTCTCTTCTTCCTTTCCTTCTGTTTCCTTTCCCCATTCCCTGTCCCTCTTTCTGTATGTCATGGTTTGTACCTGAATGTCCTCCCAAAGCCTCATGAGCTCAAAGATGAGACCTTTGGAAGACTATTGGATTATGTATCGGTCACTTGCTGTAAGGAGGCAGGGTCTGGTCAGAAGAGGTGAGTCACTGGGGACAGGGCCGGGACAGGTTCATCCCTCTCTTACCAATTCCTCCCTTCCTTTGTTCTCTGCTTTCTTGCTGCTGCCATGTCTTGAGAAAATCTCTTCTGCCATGCCTCTGAACCATCTTGTCCTGCCTTGGAGCCAGCCAAACATGCAGGCATTGAGACACCGGCCCAAACAAACCTGTGCTCCATTAAGCAGTGAGAGCACTGGGTCCAACCCATGAGAAATTGACTGCGAGGCTTTACCTCCACCAGCCGTCCTCAGGCTTACCTCGCTGCCCTCTGAATGCTGCCTTTTGCTGGAACCTCCTTCCTCATCAGAGAGGTCCAGGTTATCACTTCCTTTGCTCCTGCAGGAACACAGCTCTCCTAAATCATCATAGCCGTCCCTGTTGCCATCCTAGCTTCTTACTTCATCTCAGGACCCAATGTTATCCACTCATCTCCTGTATTGCTGGCAGTTGTTTCCTGAATTAACCCCAGATAGGACTGGAAAGAAATTTGCAATGAGGGGGGTTTTCTGACTCCTCCTTTCTCCATCCCTCTCTTTTCTCTGCCTATAATTCATATGGATGGTGCTAATGTTGATACAGTATTTCACTTATCATTTAAACTTTCTTATGCTTAAAAAATTAAGATGCACAAGTTTTAATATTACTCTTGCATCATTCTTTAAAGAAAATACCATAAGGCCTGTGGATTTAGCTCAGTGGCATAAGCACCTGCCTGGCAAGCATGAATTCAATCCCTGGAACCCCACCAAAAAAAGAAAATACCATAAATATTTTCTCCCCAAAAATAATTTTTCTTCCACTACTACTCTTTGGATGATATATTTGACTGTGAAAACAGGATTTTGGAGGGAAAAAAAAAAGCAAAATGATTCCCATAAAATTCTGAAGAATTGTCTCCTAAAAATTTCATTTTGGAATTTTTGTGCTCTTGATGTAATGATATGAATTACTCAAATTACAACCTGCAAAACTGAGGCACTAAAGACAACAATTTTGCATTCCCCAGACTGTTACAACTGTGAAATTTTAATTAGCCTGGTAAGAAATAGCTTCTCTTGCATAATTATGAGTCTAGTAAAAGGTCTTGGACTTAAGAGATTTTTTTTCTATTTTAAAATATTGAATATGAAATATGATTATTTATTAAAATTCAAATTGTAGCTTGTATTTTCTGACTTTGGTTTTGCCTCAAGGAAATCACTAAAAAGATACTCAATTAAAATGAAATATGATTATGATTTTTGCTAAAAGAAAGTTTTTTCCACTACATCATGTTTTATCCCTGAGAAGAAATAGTGACCAATGAAGTAACAAGTAAAATTCATCTACAGTCAGGATGTATTCACACTGACAACCAGGAATTTGGAAAAAGGAGGGGGGGAATAGTGTCTTGCTTTTATCTAACATCTGAGCAATCTTGATACACAATTCTTGCATATAATAAAATAATAGATGGTATTCTGATTTTCATAACATTTCTAGAAAACAAAACTACCAGAAATGAAATAGTGGTGATTTACAATTGTTCCCTTTGAGATTTTTGTCCCAGAACTTTATTTGTAGTAGATTTTCTTTGTTTACTAGTGACTTTGTTTCTTTGTTACATTGTTCATTTTCAATCCTATGACCCAATGAAGCACATTTCCATCTGTATTACATCTGCTACTCTTTGTAAGCCCCTCCCTTAAGAGCCTGCTACTCAGTTTCCATAGTAACTGTAACAAAACTATTGCTCCTGGGGTGGCAGGAGGCCAGAAAGAAAAGCAAAAGACTAAATCCAAGTAGTAGAAGCATAAAACACTCTCTTGTTATTGTTAGCTACCAAGAACTTTTCTGTTTCCCTATTCAAAAAGGATCTTACAACTTTTGCAGTAGTGTTTCCAGCCAAATCGTACAGTCCTCTCTGTCCAATGGTATGAAATTCCTCTTCCACTGTCCATAATCTTGACTGTCCAATATGGTTCAAGCTAGTGTACATATCCCTGTCTCTTCTACTTATCATTCATTCTTTCCACCTTGACAATAGGAGACATGTAATTGCTTCAAACTGGAGCAAGAAGCTTTGTAAATCAGCATGTAATCTTACTTAATACTCTCATTGATCCATTCAGCCCATTTGATAGATAATATGAGATTTCATGTAAATATATACCATAAGTCAACCCTTAGTAATTGATGTGAACTTCTCTATTGGGACTGATTCTCTGCCCTAACTCCAGAGATTGCTTATTTTTGTAACTGGGAACAGCGGGCAAAGTCCCTTGCTGGGAGTGAAAAGAACTGCTTGGGGAATCCAAGAGTGTTTATCCCCAAGTTGACTTTCCGGGTAGAAATACCTATTTACAAAGAAATTCTTTCTCTGGTAGTTAAAGAGGATTTGGAAATCTGATCCAGTAGGCAGGGTGGTGTCTGCAGGAAGGAAGTCTGAGCCCTCTCTCTCTTTTTAATATGAGAATTCGAAAGCAGTGGGGAAGTGATTCTGGACCTATCACAGCATTGCTAACAGACAGCCTATTACAGTATTTAATAAAAACAGAAACAGCATGCCTATCATAGGCTAATAAATCCTACCTCCTGCACGCTTTAAAAACAGTAGAAGCGGCTTCAACGGAGCTTCGGATAACTAATTTTAAGCATGGCTGTCTAGCGCGCCTGTCACTCCTATTGTCCTTCCAAACTCTTTCAGACATTTTGAGCAAAGAGTGTTAAAGCTATGAGTTAGAGAGGGTTGTGACATTAATGGTCCACAAAGGCTTTAGACAGGAGAGGTAATGATGATTACCGGTGGCTGTTTGGAGGACTGCACTGGATTGCTGTCATTAAAAATTAAGCGTGGCTTTTGAGGAAGATGTGACAACTACCGGAGGTAGGATTTGCATGTAAAAACAAAGGAATCTGTTGCTGTTCCGTGCTTTTTGTTTGCTTTGTGCTGTGCGGGTTACGAAATTGCAGCCAGGTGTGGAGTGAGCTGTGGGAAGGGGATGGGAGATGCCTGCTCAGAGCAAAACACAGCGGGTAATGTTATGTTTTATGGCAGAAATGCCCCCAGGACGAGCTGGCTCCAGGATCCCTGGTAGCCTGCTGAGTGTGCATTCTACGTTGCTCTTCCCATGGAGTAGAATGCTTAGAGGTCACGGAGGAAACAGTTTGCTTCTTATCTGTGGTGCCAGCTGGGTTATTTGGGAGGAATTTAGTGGGTGGGAGGCATAAAGGTCCGAGAAAAATAAAGAGGAGAAAGCTGTCCTTAAGACTTGAAACCTGTTAGGTAAATATTTTATTCCCATGGTCAATGTGTTTTTGCGGTCAGAGTTGAATTTTTAAATGGGGGAGACTCGAAGATAATAACCACTTTCCCTGATAAAGAACTATTTGGGGTTTAATGTATTAGAAGAGAAAATTAGGTACCTTCGTCCATCTTGCACACTGAAAGGCTGATCCATACTGTTTGTGTTAAGGGTTTTGCTAAAGCAGCTCAAGAGTTTTAGACTAAAGAAGAGGTTTTCTCTCTGTTCCTGCTCTTGCTTTTGAACAACTGCCGGGCTGCAGATGGAAATGGTGATTCGTTAGAGGTTACAGGCTTGACATTTCACCTTTTTTTTAAAATCCATGAGTTGTATAAAATTTCAATTCTTGAAAGATCAGAGGGGCAGTTGGCTTCCAAAGTCCAGAAGATAATGAGTAGATTTGCAGAGGAACTTACAGACTTTGTACTTTATGTATGGTGTTGGTAAAACTCAATCAGAAAAGGAAATGTCAGGATATCACAGACTGAGATTTTCAAAGCAAAAGTGCAGTAATCAGAAACCAATGTTTCCCCAACTTGATCTGTCTTGGGAGCTTCAGGGTTTGTCATTGCCTGTGACCCTCAGTGTGAAGTGGCCAAAATGTAGTGAGTGAATTCCTCAAAACTGCTGCATTGTTTCCCTGATGGACTTCACAAACTCCGAGATGTAAAGATGTTGCTTTTTATTCTAAAAACTCTGTTCTGATGCACTGGTTGGTTATAATAGATGGCAAAGACACATAAAATAAGTATAATATGTATTTAAAAATGTACTTTTGTTCAAGTATATCTACAACAACTATATTAATGTAATATTACCTAGAACTAAAAGGGAAAGACAATTATAGGATTTTTGTTTACAACTAAATACTTGAGTTGATCCTACATAGAGATTTTTCTCTTCTCTGGTGCTGTTCACTTTGTATGTTTGTGGATATCTGTGTAGATAGTGCCAGTCACATACGAAGTCGAAATCACTGCCCCATGATAGGTGGCACCTCCGTATAAAGTTGTATGTGTTTTTCTAAACAGTGTGATGGATATTTCTAAGCCAACTGAACTCTCTTGGTTGAGCTTTATGAGACCCAGAACCTAACTCCACAAAATGACTTAATGGAATTCCTTGTTCGGTTAATGGCTATCACATGGTTTTCTGCTTCATTGTGGTCAGTGGAATGTGTGACCTTGACCTTGTGAAGTCCCACTGTGCCCAGCGAGCTCAGTGGTCGAGAATCCATATAGAGAGTAAGCTTTGAAACACACAAACAGCAACACACACACACGTATTTTACTTACTGTTGTCAGAAGTTTTACAAGTGGATTTTATTTGTATTGGTTTCATCAATCTTGTTAATGTTAAAAGGGCTTTCATGTCTCTGGTCTTACCAATATCATCTAATTTAATCATATTAAATGTCTACTTTAAAAGGTGATTTGTGCTGTGAAAATTGTCAGTAGGAGAAATTATTTTGCTGTGGTTATGCTCATAACACTTTATTTGTTAAAATGATTTTTGCCAGTTTTCACAGATTTATAGGAAGAAGTTCTATATTAAATCACCCTGGTATATGTAGATAGACTGTACCCCCACAAAAATGAAAAGTAGAAAAAGAAATTATGATGTTTTTCCTTTGTCAGCTGTGAGGAAAGCCAAACCAAGTAATTTATTAGAATGATCCACTGTGGCAGATATCACCCAAAACATCCCAGAAACACTTCCCTTTCAATTTCTGCTATGCAATCAATGAAAAATGACTAACCACCTCTCCAACCAGTAAGTCTGGAGCCCACCCTGAAATAAATAATAATCAAAGCTTTAGTTGTTCTTGTCATCTCCATCTCATGGGCCACACAGTCACTGCTATGAGTCACCAAGACTCAGAATTCAGAGTTGCCCTTGTTCCTTTTTCTCTTACACTCAGTCAATCATCTTGCTCCTTTATTAGAGCAGACATTCTCACTAGTGCATTCTTCTAGCATCTTCCTCCTTTTATTGAAATATCACGAAAATGTATCTCTAGAAATCCCCACTATTATATGCTAAATAGAAAATCAGACTACAACAGTGTCTATGCAACAGAATCATAATTTGTTACTATGTATATATGCAGAAAACAGTGCACAAAATATAAACAACAGTTATCCCGATGTGGCATGATGGGGGCATTTATTCTTATTAACATAGTTGCTAAGTCTTTTGCAGAGGGCATATATTACACTGTTGATTGCAGGTAGTAAAGTTTATCTGTATCTCTTTTTCCAACCATACTGCCATCTGTGCCCACCATCCAAATACATTTCTATCATTCCCTATGTCTTCACCCCAAATTCCAGTCATTTGTTCAAACAAGCCTTGGAAGAGGTGCCAGTCTTCCATCAGGATTTCCTTGGATTGCTTGACATGTCATGAAGAACTCAGCATCATCCTTTTTTAGAGACTGATCTCTTACCTCTTCCATCAGAATTCCTAGAAAAGGAGATTGTGTTTGTGTGTGCTCACATGCGTAATTTTGACTTATCTATAAATATAATTTTTTCCTCAAATTCCCTTTCTGGTTCCTTGTTATCTCTGAAATCATAACCTGTTGAAATATTTCATTGCACATAAGTTCTAAATGAATCAGGTTCAATTTTAAGACCTTAGGAACTGTCCATACTTTTATAGCCCTAAAATCATAATTCCTAATCTGAACTTTTCCTCCAGCTTCCGTACCTACATATCTAACTTCCTACATAACATTTTCACTTAAATGTCTTACAGGTATATCACACTTAACATGTTCAAACTTAAAATTCTAGGTATCCATACAAAATGTTCTTTGTTCCACTTGATCAGGAGAAAAATCTGGGAATCCTCTTTGAATCCTCTCTTGCCTTCACATGTCATAAAAGTTCCCATTGCCTCTACTTTCAAACTATACTCAAAATTTAATTACGTGTTATTATTTCTATTGTTTAACACAATTATTGCTTAGCTGATAACTGTTTTTTTTTTCCTATAGTGGTTCTTTCCCTTCTGTCTCCCTCTGCTTCCATATACTCTGCAAGGCTTTGACTTTTATTTGCAGTCAGATAGGAAGACATTGGATGGTTTCAAGCAGAAGAAATGATTTAGTTTCAATTTTGAAATGACCACTGGTCTTAGGCACAGAATAGAATGTCTATATGGAAGCAGAGGGAGACAGATTACCAGAGTTTATCCAAGATTATCCTTGCAGTGTTCTGGCTCCTCTCTGCTTCTTCTGCTACTAATCCAATCCCACTGCAGCCACAGGGACCTCCTGGACTATTCCTCAAACCCACACCCTCAAATCTCTAGACCTTTGACCCTGCCCTGTTGTGCCTGATGCCTAAAAATTATTTCCCTTAGATGGTGATGTGTTTTTAAGGGCTGTGCCCAATGTTACTTTATCAATGAAGACTTCCTTGAAAACTGTCTTCCAATTCACACTACCTTGCACTCCTCTCCTTCTTAGTCAATGTCTTTTGTTTTCTCTGCAGCATGTCATTTTCTCCCCAATATGCTTCATGCTGAAATTTTCCTGTCTTTCGCCTAAGTTTTTCAACCTAAACATCAGAGCTGTGTGTCACAGTACCTTATTGCTTTTCCAAAGACAGAGATTCTGAACACCTTCCAGAAAGTCAAGGAGATTTATTAAAAAGATTTTTTTCCTCCTCTCCTGTATAGAGGAGAGGAGGAAAATAATCACAACACTGATTCTGATCTATGTCAAAGCAAATAAAACATTCAATTTTTCTGAATTTGATCTTATCCAAAAGATGACTTCTATTTGAAAAAGGACATCTTTACAGATCTCCTATACAAATGACCATGAACATAAATATGCTCCATGTTTTCTCTGCTTTCCCTCATGGATCAAAACCAAGCTGGAAGGGAAAGTTGAACTCCATATGACTTTCTGAGGATATAAGCGCGAATAGCCTGTGTGGCAATAAGCACCAACTAATAAAAAATCAATAATTGTACTGCTCATTCACATTCTCCAAAAAATCAGCATGGTACAATCTTGTAATCTATTTAACAGTGATGTTCTACCATTCACAAATTATGTTTCCAAATACTATTTGAATAAATTGTATACATACAAGAATATTCACTATTTCCAGAATTTTTATAATCTAATGAGATGGTGTGTTGTGAGGACCCAGCACCTGGGAAAAAGCACAGGCTTCAGGAATAGAAAAACTTGGTCTGAACGTCACCCTCTCTACCTCATCATACTTAACCCTGTTGCACATTTATAACATCTTACTGAGCTTCAGTTTTCTCATTCACAGTTGGTGATAGTGATGTTGACCTCTCTGGGTTGAAGATTAAATGTGAACATGTATGCCACACCTCCCCACGAATACTTGGCACAGTAAAACACAAGATGTATTTGCCTGTTGTTATTGCCATTTAATCTTCACAGAATGCCTCAACAGTAGATATAGGGCGGGGGATTTAACTCAGTGGCATAAGCACCTGCTTGGCAAACATGAGGTTGCGAGTTCAATCCCCAATACAAAAAAAAAGTAGATATTGTATTTTCCCTTGAACAGATAACAAAACCAAAGTATAGAGAAGTTAATCAAATTCCTTAAGGTCAAAATATAGCTACCAAGCTATCAAAATTTATTTTCTCTTCACAAACACAGGGACTCCTGATAAGTAGAATGTCAAATTGATCAGTTTCAATGTATTTTGTAAGTGCAGGCTACCTGTGATGAGGAGAATTTTTCTAAAGAAATTGAAGAAGGGGCTTTTCTTACCCCTATGGAAAATGTGCCTTATATATTCCTTCCTTGGATAAAAAGAACACTCAAAAATCCATGAAACAATTCAAAGGAATGCAAGTTTGCAAATTAAGCTATCTCCCTCTCTGGACATGCAATGTAATGGTGCACTGGAATACCCACTTCTCAGCTATGAATATCTTGTTTTGAATCTCAAGTCTGCCTGTTGCCTATTCTTTAGCTTGCTGAACCTTCAGCTTCTCAGCTCAGCAGAAAGGTAGAAAGTAATAATATATAACTCAGGGGGTCATGAGAATTAAATAATTTATGACTAGCTATTAGTACCATAGTACTAACAAAGTAAGTATATACTACACAAACTAAGTCTATGCTACACATTACTTATTTGTACTTAACTAACATACCTAAAATCGAACTATGAGCTTTGATTGTGCATATTATGACAGAGATTTAATTAAAGTTCTCCTTAAAAAATTTTTTTAGTTCTCTTTAAATTTTTATGTCTTGGTGTTTGTTGCATGTTTCCAAATTCAACAGATACCCTATGAGTTGTTAATGTCAAGGTATTAACTAGGAGCTCAAGACTGAGGGGCATTTGACCAGAACCAGAGACAGACTTTCCTGAAATGTGTGACATTTGCTCATTTCTTATTAAGCTCAAAAAGAGAGAATCAGTTCTGGAAAAGTCAAGAAAATGTCTGTCTTTCTGAGATACCAAACCCAATTACATAGATTCAGGTACCTGAGACATGACTTCAAGTCCCTGTGCTCAGCTCGCCAAGCTCTGCTTCAGCAGTGCTGTTGTCCTGGCTCAGTCTGTACCTGCAGCTAAGCTCTGAGACGCTGACCACGAGGTTTGCACAATCACACAGTGTGACTTCAGTGCACTATGCACATAAAACTGGCAATTCAAATCTTCATTTATTCCAGATTTACCATGACTAAGTTTTGAATGGCAAAGGGTGTTTTATCTAACTGCTTAATAAAAATTTCAGCACCCCCAATTAGACTACTTGAAAAGTGCTAAATACTGCTCTCCTTTACCTCTGTCAACTCTGAAGTTCATCCTGTACTCAAATTTCATGACCGAAGTCGGATTTCTGCAGCTAATGATTGTATTTCTCTGGATGTTTCTATCACTATTTCTCAAATTTCCCTTGGTATCAGTAGCTGGCCCCAAATGTGTTTATCTCACTCTAAAAGTATAGATACACCTTTATCATAAAAATATCATTAAGGTTTGATTTTTTTTTAATCTTCATAAGAGTTTGCCGATTTTTGTTCTAAGAATAGTCTGTGCATATTTCTGTGTGTAATTCTATCATGGTCTTATTACTCTTGCTTCATCAAATTTTACATCCTGGAAAGGTTAAGTGCTGGGGTCTGGTCATACCAATGTCTTGCACGGTCTCTGGAATGCATTACTGCTCTGTATTTCTTGGGTGAATCAGTGATAGCTATGCTAGATTTCCCAGTGTTCAGTTTGACTTAAGGAAGGTAAATAACAATGCGGACAAAAGAATCACATACCACAGAAGTAAAATGCTCAGTGGAATCATTTTATAATAATCAACCCTAGACCTGCTATGTGCTCACTACCTTTTGCTCACCTGTTGTCTCATCTCTTCTCTGTATTCTCCAGCTATATTAGATGTTCTTTCAACTCTTTCCCTCTTTCTCTGCTATTGACCCACATTCCCTACTTCATCTTTCTAAAGCATATAGAAGGGATCTTCCTTCAAAGATAACTTAAAGTCTGGCAGCTCAGACAGCAAATGGTTAAGCCCCCTCCTCATCAAATACAGGGTGATAGATGAACCTGAGTGAGAATTTTGGCGCAGGAGGAAGGGACGGAATAAATCAGATGTCAAAATGTCAGGCTTCTGACTTCTTAGGGAAGAAAGAGAAGATGGTTTACAATGCTAGATAGGAGAGCTTTGGTACATTTTACAGCATTTGTACTAAACACAATGGGAGATGAATCCACTTGCATATTCATTGTCACTTTGGTGTTTTTCATAATTGTGAAACTGATACTACAAAAGATTCTGCACATGGAAATTCATTTTCAGTTTTCAACAAGTCTATTTAATGAGCAAAAAAGCAAAGTGTACAACTCAGATTTTAAAGTATAAATTTTAGCACAGGTAATTAATTAGCTTACAAACTTCTTCAGAGAGGATATTGTTTTAATAACTCTCAAGTGAGTAGAACTATATTAAATAAAATGTTTTAAATAACATTTTTTGGTTAATGTATACTCTCTACTCCCTTGAGGTAAAGCCATATTAGAGAAATCATGTAAATACTTTGATTTGATTTACCAAGCTACTTGACTGGAGACTTAGAGTTCTAGAAATCACATAAGGGTCAGAGATATAACTCAGTGGCACAAGTGCCTGTCTGGCAAGCGCAAGGTCGTGAGTTCAACCCTTGGTACAAAAAAAAAAAAAACAAAGGCAAGAAACCACATAAATCTTAATGTCATGAAATCCACTTTGCACACTATAGCTAAAATAGGGCTCTCATGGAAGAGGAAGAAAGAGGATCTTGTAGTCCTAATGTTGCCTCTTTGTTCCTAGTTAATATTATTCTCAGGGATTTCTGTGTTTGGAAATAATTTTAAAAACCAGTCAATGTTGTATTCTTACAAAGAGGGATTCAATTTGGAAATTTTTCAAAATAAACCTCTTACTACATTGCATAAGTCTGGGAATTCTACTGAGCTATGACACATAGTTCAGAACTTCATAAATTATAAATTTGGTTTTTATCAGACTTTTAAAAGTCTTTCTCTTCATTCAATTTTTCACTGAAAAGCTGATAAAGGTCAAGCACTTTACTCTGTAGCCATTATCCAGAGTGAAATATCTTTCATACTGAAATTCTTAGGAAGTTAAAAATAGCGAGTGGTTCAAATGCAAATCTAGACTCTTTCTTACTTTGCACCAATATAGAGAATCATTCTGGACATCGCTACTTAAGGCAGTTTGCAAGAAGAGAGAGCAGTTGATAAATCTTGCTCATGAAATAATTCTTGAATGTCAAGAGTTGGGTCCTACATAAGCACTCGAAAATTTAAAACTATATAAACAATGATAACTCCATCAAATTGAGCTAAAATTTCCCCAGAGGGATTGTATTTCTGGAATAATTGGTTATCTTTGGATTTTTTTTTTCATCTCTTCCTATAATACAAGTGAAAAAATTAGAAGAAGAAAAAAACACTTCCAGAAGAAAAATTTTGCCTAATTTTGAGACAAAATTGTAACACCACGAGTCCATGCTTTTTCTGTCTGTGAGGATGATCACTGTCTGGTCCAACTCCGTTTCCGAGCGGTTCTATTTGATCCTGTGTGTTACTTGGGAACAGCTCTCTGAGGTTCTCTGTTTAGATAACTCAAGGTAACTATTTGCTTTTAAAATGTAAAAATAGAACAGCACAGGAGTCACTTCTCTGTTGGAATGAATCAGAAGAATTGTTCAGAAAGGGGATATCGAAAGGAAAAGAAAGGTTTAGGTGACATCCTAAATTTGAGAAAATATTTTTGAGTGTAGAAGGGTAATAGCCCTGACACAGAGGAAAATGGCTAGAAAATGTCTATTATAGCCTACTTATCAATCTTCTAGGTCTATTTTCCCATTGACAAGTGGATTTAGTGTCTACTGAACTGAAACTGAAAAAAAATGTTATAGGGAAACAGATGTGCTCTGATTTATGTGCCTGTGCGAGAAGTTGTCTTGTGTGTAATTTTGATTTCAGACACATGGTGATGTTTAGTAAGTTTCTTAAAAAGAAGACTTGTCCCTTCAGTCTGTGGATATGCTCAGGTGTCCTCATCATCTTTTGCATCCATTCTCCATTCTGTTGCGCTGAATTTATAGTCCTCGTTTCACGCTTGCATTCATTCATTTATTTAGCACCCCTTGGACCCCCACTGAGGGCTAGGTCCTGTGACAATTGGGCTTACAATGCTGAGCCAAGTCAGAAATAATCTCCCCATCCAGTCGTAGAATTTATAGTCCTGGAGGTGAAAGACATTATTCAAATACTGTCACAAATAAATATAAAATTACAAATGTAAGAAGTGCTAAGAGGTTTTATAATTAGAGACATTAATGTAGTCAAACGATGTCAGGGAAAGCTCTTAGGAAGAGGTGACCGAGATGCTAAATGGAAACGTGGAAAAGCGGGGAAAAAAGCATGAAAGCAGTAAGGGTCAAGGAGAAGCTTTTCAGACAAAGTGCAAGCAGGTGTAAAGGCTGGAACCTAGCACATTCACTGACCCAACATTTACCAAGCGCTCCATGTGTGAGAGAGGCAGAAATAAAGAAACAGTGTGGCAGAGACAGAAAGTTTCATGCTCTTATGGATCTTTCATTATAATGGAGGAGTAATTTGAAAAATCAGTGGAGCACGCTTATAATCTCAGCACTTGAGAGGCAGAGGCAGGAGGATTGCTATGAGTTTGAGGCCAGCCTGAGCTACATATAAGCAAGTTCAAGTGTCTATGTAGTGAGACACTGTCTCAAAAACTAAACAAATAAATATTTTAAAATAAAAATTAGTAAACTAGTTGAACAGGAAATGTGCCACAGAGCGAAGATGGGGCTATAGCCCGGACAGAGAGCCAGTGTTACTGGAGGATAGACACTAAGCAGTGTGTGGTTAGAGAACAGGCTAGAAAGCCAGAGAAGAGCCAGGCTAGGTCAGATCTTGCAGAGCGCGTGAAGCAGAGTGAGTGCATTCTTCTGAGACCAGAGAAGTGGAGGCTGTGAGACATCTGTGCCTCACAAGAGAATCTCTGACTACAAGTTGTGGTCAAGATGGAGAAGAATAACAGTAAGGATTTAAAAAGCCAGCTGAAAGGCTGCTGTGGCAACACAGGTGATAGTAACTTGGACAGGCAGCAGTGAGATGGCAGAAAGGTGACCTGAAGAAGTCATGTCTAGGAATTCATATCATAGAGTTGGCGATGAATTAATTTGAGAGGACACAGCCAAAGCAGAAGGAGATGTCGGGGATAACTGCAGATTTCTGGCTTAAATAACAAGATTGATGGTGAGATTGTAGGAAAATTTGAACTTGTATTATATGCACACTGCTACTGCCTCTGCGTGTGTGTGTGTGTGTGTGTGTGTGTGTGTGTGTGTGTTGAGTTGAAAAGTTGGTTGGCAAAACTAAACCCTTGTCAAGACCTGACAAATCTCAAATCTACACTGTTCTGGAGTTGGAGTTTTGGGTGTTTATTAATTATATCTCCTGTCTCACAGATTTTAAACCAACAGTGGTCATTAAATCTCTTTTTGAATAGAGACCTAATTGGCCTGAGCCCCGTTGATTTTTCCTACAAAATATCTTTCGTATCTGAGACTTTTCCCTCCTGTACAAATAGGGCTGCTTTGGTCTCATACCTTGACAATTAAGTTTGCTAACTATCCTCCTATCTTTCAGTCTGATATTTTTCAAAGTATATTCCTTCAGTGATCTGTACAAGAATTACCTGGAAGCTATAAAGAAACATCAGCTCATAAGAGCTATATTTAATGAGAATCTCTTTGAGTAAGGCCTGGAAATTTACCAAACATCCTAGGTAGATCTATCATACATAAATGTTAAGAAAAACTGTATCTTTCTGCCCTAGTTCTCTTCTGCATAGACTTTCCAAATAAAATGTTCAAAACATGACCTCAATGAGGATCTTTCCTGACCAAAGGCTTTGCTCTCACTCAACCAAGTGAATAGGTTCTAAGCACTAAATGTTAAGATCCTATAATTTTTGGTAGTCAGACCAATTTCCAGCCTAATTTTTATTCTACTTCCTTTCTCTCACTCAGTATTACAACTGAACTATACCACTTGCCCCCTCAAAATGTCTATCTTAGATTCATGCCTCTGTCCACTAACCCAGTGGATTTGAAACATATACGCACGATCTCCTTCTGCTCTTATTTTCACCTGTCAAATTCTTACAAGTTTTCTAAGGACCCCTCCAAAATAAAACCTTTCCTCCTCTTCCCATTTTTTCTCTGCCTCTTTTATTCCTTGCCCTGAAGGCTAGAAGGGTCCTCTTCAATCTTTGAGCTTTTTTGGTGGGTTTTAACTTTTGATACTTAATATATCACAAAGTTATACACAAATAATTTTTCTTTTTTCCCTTCTACTTGCCCATGGAAGTTAGGAACTATATTTTATAAAATGATGGATTAGTGAAAAGTTGACCTTAGTTTCAGATCCATCTAATGTGTTTCTCTGGGCAAATCATTTATCTTCTTTGTTAACAGGGATAATGTCACTTACTTTTATAGAATTTTGGGCAGTATAAATTCAGGTGTCTCATAAAAAGATGAACCACCTGAAGTGACCAATATTTAATGATTTTCACCTACTAAACTAGCCACTTCATTATACCTACTGGTTCTCTATGTTTTAACGTACTTTCCTTTAAAATATTTTCATATCTCAGACTATATTTTGTATTCACTTCACACATCAGACCCTTACCAACTGAATATATATTTGAATGAAACAATGGTATCAATTATTGCCCTAAAGAGAGAGAAGGACTAGAACTTGAATTAGCAAGCAACTATTTGTCTACCTCAGTTCTTATCCTTGCCTGTTCTTGATTTTCAAAGCTGGTAAACAAACAGCAATTTTAAAAATAAACTAAAGCAAGCTGTTTTCTAATGAGAAATTTCTATTAAATAAAGGTCAGCAGAAAAAGCAACAGCTCTCATTGTCCCTTGTTTATGGTCCAGCAGGGCATCATACAAATCTGCTCAAATGTCTCTCTTGTGCCTTACCTTTTTGTGCCTTATCTAAGTCACATTATGCTCCCATTTAATGGAGATTCCTTCTCATTAGTCAGGGTACTAATGATGCTTCCAAATCCAAGTCTTAAGAAACATACACATACTTTGTCTCTTGAACTATCTTTCTCTTCTGCATTACTACAAAAAGAAATGGAAAAACCTCTTGGCTAATTAACTCAAAGGAAATTCTGAACTTGAGAAGGTCAGTGTTATATTGACTATAAAGGTAAATGATCCAAGAAGGAGTCGATGTTGTTTTTGTTTTCTTTGACACTTAGGAGTTGTCAGCTGGAGAAAAAAAGATCTAATACTTCTTTTCTTAAAAAATATTTTGCCCCACCAAAACTTTATGCTAAAAGAGGTCCTCAAGGATAACAAAGGACTCTAAAGGTAGAGCAGTGGACAAATGCCATAAGAACTTCTCACAGTGTTTAGAATATTTAATAGACAGAAAAAGGTTACAAACAGAAGCTCAAAACACGGCAGAGCTCCAGGAAAGAGCACTAGCACGAAAAGGGTTCAGTCTCTTTTGCCACTTCCGTGTCAGTAATGACATAAAAGAGTTAATTAACATCTCTGTGCCTCAGTTTCTTTCTTTATACAATTAGCCCATAATACCTGCTACACAGAGACGAATGTAAGATGAAGCCACATAGGTGGTGGCCAGCCTGGCACAGTACACAGCAGCCTCCCACTAAAGGAATCTGGTGACAGTCAGGTGGCAGGAGCCCTTCGAGTCAAACATTAGACTTAGAGGGAGGGCTTTGGGTTTTGTGACTCAAGATGTTACAAATTCAATGGCAAAGTGGGGGATTGTTTTCAGAAAGAGGTTTAGAGCCCAAACTAGGTTGCAAAAGCATTAAAGCTCTGACCAGGTCAGATGCAGACTATTCTTTTAAAGAAAAAAATTTCTCTCAAAGAAAAGTAAGGGTGAGGGCAGTGGAAAGGCCCAGTGAGGATTCAGAAGTGAAGGGAGATGGGCTGTAAGGGCCTCTGGGTAGCAAATGAACTAGCTTCTTACCCAATATTATAGGATTACATTCAAAATTCATCCCTTGTATTCTCAAACCTGTGTGTCATGAGCATTATCAGACCCATTTTGGGACAGGAAAGTTAGGAGTACAAGACACTGAGTGTGCTATGACCAGCATTTCTCCCCCAGATCCTCTAACTCTAAACTGCAGGCAGTAGAGTTCGCTTAATGATGCACTTACCATTTCTGCTTTTGGATTCACCACCATTCACATTGCCAGGGAAGACTTAAGTGGGGAATCATGAAGAAAAAGTTGTTCATTCTGAGAAGACCACTTGCTAATAATAATACTTTACATATGTCCATAATGATACCCATGTATGAAGCACCTTAAAGATAAGAGAAGCTGTGCAGATACGGCAAGCGAGTCCTCATTAGCAAAGATTCTGCTAAACATTTTGACTGCATGCCATAATTTAAAGTTCAGAATAACCCTAAAACCCAT
Organism: Hydrochoerus hydrochaeris; assembly: GCA_004027455.1. Lineage (NCBI taxonomy): Eukaryota > Metazoa > Chordata > Mammalia > Rodentia > Hydrochaeridae > Hydrochoerus > Hydrochoerus hydrochaeris. The sequence continues at coordinate 142,592 of PVLA01000765.1, forward strand.
GTTTTGCGCTTCAGAAAAGTGACTCTCAAAAGGTCTTGCTCATGGCACACAACTTGAGGATGGTAAAGCTGTGGTTCTAGCTGAAGCCAGCCTGACTCTCAGACTTTCAAACATCTCATTTGACACTTGCTGGCCCATCTGACATGCTTTCTGGCTAGGTGTCAATGTATACACACCTCAGCTGTGCAGACCTAAACTGTGAGGTCCCCAGAGTTCAATGCTAGACCTCAGGGACACTAAAAGGGACATATGACTCATACACAAATGTCTTGGGCACCTAACCCAGGCAGTCTGGTTTCCTGTAGATTAAAATATGTCTTTGCTCACTCCACACTCTTGATGCATGGTGCTGGACTTCACCTAGACGCTGACTAAGGTGTACAGATAGGACTCTAAACAACTATTGAGAAGAGTGATTTATTTAAAGCACTCCCACCACACACTTCTACTCCTGAGTAGTGAAAGAGAAGGAGACTTAGGCAAACAAGCAAAATATTTTGCAACAGATATCATAATTTTTCCTTGGCACATCATCAAATTGTTTCTCTATTTTTTTCTAATCTCTTGAACAACAAAACAAAACAAAAAAATGATTCTGTTCTTCTGCCACCAATCTCTAAAATAATTCAGGCTGAAAACTCATTTGAGATAAAACATTGATTGTGTCCCCATTTTCTCTGCCTGGTATTTCCCATAACCTTAAATATATCAGTGGCATTATACGCTTAATGTTATTCCTGTCTCATTTTTCCAAAATCAGTGTAATACACGGGCTGACTTCCTATAAAAGTACCTTTCTCTAGACTAGGTAGAAACTGACTCTCATTTCTTTTCATGTCTATAAGATTTGTTGGGTAGCTGTTTTAATTAAACAACTGCAATAATTATTCTTTCTTGCTTTTGCTTTTCCTTAAATTATACCAATTCAAACACGCATCCTGAAATTATTATAATTTGTATTCAAAGGCAATGATCTAATAAGTTACACATTTTAAGCCTCAGTAGTTTGCTAGATTTATGAATAAATACAAGTCACTTCTGACAACACCCATAATGGTGTTTAAATTTCTTTCTTCTTTGCTAAATAGATCAGAGTTAGATGTTATCCACGTTTTAAAGACATATGAAGACCTAAGGGTTTCTTACTGGTAGAGCTTCAATAAAGATAAGCAGAAAAAATATTGCCCCTTGCAGTGTTATCTTGGCTGGATTTCTGTTTCTGCTTGTCAACAAACTTCCCTTAAAATGATCCTGCATTAATTCATATATTCACAAACAAATCAATTTTAATGAAACATTGAAGTACCATTCAACCTGAACCTTCATCCAAAACTTGAACTTCTAAACTGCTGCTTATTTCAAATATGTTAAAATTTATGACAAATACAGAAAATGTGAAGAAAGACACAGATTTACCTTATTTTCCTACCTAAGTACTGTGTGGCATAAGCCTAGGGGAAAAAATCTTTCTCTGAGGTTAGTCTCATACTGGATGTCTTTATAAGATTCGATGATATTATGGTTTATGTCTAGATGTCCCCCATAGCTTCATGCCGTTCTAGAGGTTTTTTGTAGATAGCTGAATCTAGAGTGTGTGATTGATTCATAGTGCAATACCAGGATTTTAGGGTGCTAGAATTAAGAGTGGGTGATAGCTGGATCCTTCCACTGATTGGATTGGCACCTCCCTAATCCCAATAGACTGGATAAATATGAGGGACAAGAAAGAACTTGGCAGTCTTGTAAAGTCCTTCAGACAACTCCTCACTCTCCTTTCTCTCTTCCTCTCTCTTTGTCTCTCTCTCTCCCTGTCTCTTTCTCTCTCCCTCTCTAGCTTGTTATTTCTGTTTTCCCTTTCCATGAACTGTTGTAGCTATGCCATGTGCCACTCTGCACTGAAACCAGATGATTATGGACTGAAGCCCCTACAAAGTGTGAGCTAAATAAACTTTTTCTGTCTCTTTTTTTTTTTTTTAACCTTTCCTCCTTTAACTTTGGTGTCAGGTATTTTGTCTCAGCAGTGAGAAAAATAACAAAGACAGATGATAAAACATTTGAAAGTGGACTTAGATACTGGCCAACACAGACTTTTAGGAACACCTATGGAGAAACACCAGATATGTGACAAGCTACTGAATATAAGAAATGGTGGAAAAGGAGAAAAGTAAAATGTGTTTTTGGCAGAAGACAAGAATCTCATGCAGCACTAAACAGTCTCTGGTCAGTTTCAAAGATTCAAATGGTAGCAGGGCGTGGTGGCTCACGCCTGTAATCCCAGCACTTGAGAGGCTGAGGCAGGAGGATTGTTTCGAGTTCAAGACCAGCCTGGCCTACAAAGTGAGCTCAAGGCCAGCTGACCCTGTCTCAAAAAGACAAAAAAAAAAAAAAAAAAAAGATTCTAATGGTACTGTAGAGTTCTTCAAATGAGTGACCCAAGAAATAAATCTTTCATAAGGAATAAGTAGAAAGAAAAAGTATAAATAATAAGAAATAATTAAAAATTAATATGCCAGAGTCAGATTATTACAGACTATTAAAAACTATTAAAATTAGTAATAGCTAACATTTTTATTACTTATTTATGCATCAGATACTATGCTGAGCTATTTACATGGTGACAAAGTTAGGAGTCAGCTTTTTTCTAAATCATCTGATTTTCAGGTGAAGAATCCAAGACACCTTTCTAAGTTCTGAAAACTGTCAAAAGTTTCACAGTGAACAATATTGAGACCTTGGTTCACATTGAAGTGATCCAATCCTGATTTCAGAGTCTGTACGAGTGGTGGCATGCGTAGAGTAGGCGGTATCATTGAAAGTTCGAAAAGGTTCACCATTACTGGAGTCTTAACCACCATTTCAAATAAATCCAAATCTCTGTGTCTATAAAATATTAACCTCCAGAGCATAGGGTTGTGGGTAAATTTGAGTTGAAGCCTAAAGTATTTACTTGTCAAGTCTTGAAACTATAATTGGTACCAAAGTACCATGACTATTCACCATTAATTACAGAATGGAATTAAAACCATAAGAGTGAGCATTCCTAAGCATTCAAGTTTAAAGAAAAAATGTTTTTTCTCTGATCGAGATTACCTAGGATCTTATTAAATATGACCATCCTTTTCTTTTCTGATGGAAGAACAAGTAACCAAACTATCCTCAGTTTAACTCAGATCTTTTTAACAACCTGTTATTTGGCCCCTTTCAAGGGAATTTACACATCTGCATCTTCTTAAAAATAAAGAACTCAAATTCACACTATTTCTATAAAAGAAGTCTGTCACTCAGCTAGTAGTCTAAGATACTGAGGTTGATAAAAGCATTAGAAGACATGCTGTCTTGCCCTCAAATTGCTCACTGATTACTACTCAAAAGAAAGCAGTACAAAGCAAATACTACATGTATTGTGACTTTATCATGGAGAAGAGTTGTCTGGAGGACTTTACAAGGCTGCCAAGCTGAGCCTTTCTCAGCTGCTAGCTGATAAAAAGATGTGACCAAGGTCCTTGTCACTTTAATTTGAAATTCTTAAAAATGACACCTTCAGGAGGAGAAAGAAAGAATACAAAAGGTGGAATGACGGTAGAGAGGAGTTGGCACTCTAACGTGTCTGCATCCTCACTGGAACTGAAAGCCCCTGCTGTTTGTTGCTCTGGTTGACTCCGCAACTGGGAATTTCCACAAACAAAGAGTCAAAAGAAAAGACTGGAGGGAGAGAGCAGAATCACAAACGTCAAGAAAGAAAAGACTTTGGCAGAGGGAAGATCAGCCCCTAAATAGACCCTAGGGAGGCTGAAGAGTGAGGGGCATTGTTGGCCACCTGAGGACAGCAGAAAAAAAATGCCATTTCATGAAGGACAGGAGCAGAATAATTGAGAAGGTAGAAATGAGAAGGAAGAAGAAGCAGGAAAGGACAGCATCAAGGACCAGGGAAGGTGTTTCATTAGGATAACAAAAGGTTGAGTGTATCAGCAGGTTGAAGAGGGAAAGCCAGTAAACAGAATTAAAAATGAAGAGTAAACAAAGATTAGTCAATGAGACAGGACCTTGAGCACTGTGCTGTCAACATTTTCTTAACCTAAAAGTAACCTTAAAACAGTTACAATAATTAATCCCTAGTCCTGATCTGCAGAGATTCTACTTGTTACAGATTACCTGATGGGCATTCACGGGTCTGGAGAACTGCCAATTTTAAAGAAAAGAGGACCCTAGAGGAGATTGCTTTTGAATAATAAAGGCTACATTCCTCAGAGATGAGGGTTGGGTAGTACTGGGATAGAAGAATCGGAACAAGACAAATTAAAAACAACCATTTTAGGGAAAGACATTGAAAGAATTCATGATGGACAGCTTCATCTTGAGAAAGTAAAGGGCAAGATGTTCAGACCGAGGGGTAAAAAGTAAGAGTCATAAAAGAAACTTTAAACATTCTGAAAAGCTATAGGATTTTCCAGTGAAGTACAGCAAGACGATAAAGAACTTCTCTAACATGTACAAGTCTTTGAATTCCATTATTAGTTCTACAAAACAAACAAACAAACAAAAAACTTTTGACTTTCATAAGGGACAAAGAAAAAATTATCCAGTCACTTTCTTTGTATCTTTATTGGTTGGGACTCACTGACCCAGAAAAGGAAAAATAAAGGCAAAATTTATAATCACAGATAAACTACAAGAGAAGTAAAGTTAGAGAGCAGTAAGAAAGACATTAGGTAGGATTATTAAGAGCAAGGAAAGCTGAACTACAGTTTCAGATCGCTATAAAGTAACTTAAAATTTGCTTGTAGTAGGAGTTTGGAGACAATCTTGTCCAACTCCATCAGTGTAAATGATAAGTAAACTGAGGCTTGAAGAGATTCTGAGATCCAATCACTATAAAACAGCAAGTCAGTAGCACCAAGAGACCACCTTCAAATGGAGTGAGTCTTCTGTTTCCCACACTCTGCCCACAATTCTTGTTTTTGCAGTTACCAGTTAGCAAAACGGCTGCATCTCTTCGGTGCAGATTAATAAGAAGATCTGTAAATTGTTTTTAGATCTTTGCAAGAGAGAAAAAAGTGTTCAGTTTCTTCTTTATTGCTATTATTATGTGGACCAGATTGAATTCCTGCATCCCTTAAGGGTTTCTCATGACTGCTGTGGAGTTTCCCATTTTAAACCAAGCCAATTTGAAATTGCCCATAGTGTACACCACCAGCTGTAACAATTCAGTTACACAGTCTCTACACTGTTTGAAATCCAGAGAAAAGAATGAAGACTCTTTCAGCCCTGCAGAAGCAAGAAGATAAGAGTCTGAAAAACTGCAGAGGGGCTTACCGTGGGTAATTCCTGAACAGCAGTGCACATAGGGACAGGGTCAGTAAGTCTCCACCCTCACAGCTGCAGGTGAGAACAGGTGTTTCAACTCTACAAAACAAGATGGACAAATTAATCTTCCTTTAGGGCTCTTTCATTTCCAACCTTTTGACAGCATTCTTCTACCAAAAATATTCAATTAAAAGAATCTTATACATCATAATTCCATAAATAAATTATATTATATATAATTATATTATTAGAATTATCATATTTATTATTATAAATAAATTAATGTATCAACCTCAGATTCTTTATCAGTAAAATTGGAATGTCTTGGACCAAATATTCTAAATTCAACTCTGCCTCCGTGGACTTGCTGCTACCTCTGATTTGCTGTCCTGGTTAATCCTTATTTACCTTGCATAGTCCAATGCTTTATTCCCCTCCCTGCTGTGGCAGAGAAGGTTAGTGCATTTTTGTATCTTTGCACAAATTCTTGTGAGCAACTTTCTCTTGTTCTTCTTTTCTCTTTTCCAAGTGTACAGTTTACTTCTGGGTTATTGCAGGTGCCCTGGGGAAATACATAGAAAGAAGGGAGGGAGGAAAGGAAAGAGGGAAGGAGAGAGAGAGAGAAAGAGAGGGTGAGGGAGAGTGGCAAAGCTGAGAGTGATATGAGATGGCAGTATTCACTGTAGGTAACTTGGAATTTCCTAGAGAACTTTGTTGATTTTGTGTTCATCGTTTTGAGTTAGTAGAGGAATTGATACTGGTTGCTGTGCAAAAAGACTATACTTTTAGAAAAAGCAATATTGGTTTGGCTACTTCAAACAATAACTAACAGATGATAAACTATGCAAAGTTCAATGTTTCTTGGTTTTGGAACTATCTAGATACCTGCAAACGCAAGAGAAATGAGAAATTGTGAGCATGTTTTCTTTTATAAAGAAGTGTTTTTTCTTCTCTCAGTTTGATGTAGGGCTGTTTGTTGATTCCAGTGTATATTTCTTCATATTTAAAAAATGGTGTGATATTAATTCACAAGTCTCAGGTTTCAACTCTGATACATTGCATTCTTGTGATTCTTCTCAGTCTTCAGAATTCTCAATTATTTTACTGTCAGAATTTTCTTATATTTGATAAATTTTCTAAGAGGCTCTGTCTAGACATGCAGACTGATTTGGAGAATGGTCAAAAAGGTCTTGATAACCTTAAGAAAAGTATCTAAATGGATTGTTTTAGTCAACAAGCATTTAGTCTTCACAGGTATTAATTATCCTAATATTGCATGTGTCTTGGGTCTTTAATTTTGTGTGCATAGAAATTGTTTCACACAAACATTTAGCAACACTATTATTATTATTTGTGATCTGCAAAGTAGATTACAGTATTTTTAGGGATGAAAAATATATATAAATTTACACTGACAGCAATTTACATATATCAAATATTCCAATATGTTCTGGTATGTGTCACAGTTTAGAATATGATTATTAATAGCCTGACTACAAAATTGCTCAAAAAGTATTTCATTTCAAATTAGCCATGACTTTGTTTCAGATTTTACAGATGCACTAAGACCATTTTTCTTTGTCTTTTTGTCATATTTAGTTTTCCCTATTTAAAAAAGGATATGTGAGTGTGTGTGAGTGTAAGTGTGAGTGTGTGTGTGTGTGTGTGTGTGTATGTAGAGTGACAGTGAGAGAGAAAGGTGGAGGAAGATAACTGCAAAAAAAGAAAGAAGGAGAGGAAGGGAGGGAGGGAGAGAAAGAGGGAGAGAGAGAGAATTTATCAAGTAATTAGCTCATTTTATTATCATATCACCCAACAGAGTACTTCAAATCTTTCCAAAATATTGAGGTTTGGTGCAAATCTTTTCTCTGTTGGGCTAATTTATTACTAACAACTGTGTCTTAGAGATAATGCAGGTAAGAACTCCAGCTATTGACAAACCGATCAGGAGGCCTGTGTCTCAGAACTGAGGTGAAGGAACAAGAAATACTGACATTCCAAAGGAGGAGTCCTATGCGGAGGCTACTAGTCACAAAATTAATAGTTTAAAATTAAATTGACACTAACACCTAAGTCAAGTGATTGCTACCTCAACCTTACCCTCAGGTTTCTTCAAAGCTCGAGATAGCTATTGTGGGTAAAGGGGCTTCACAGAGCCAAGCAAATAACTCCACCAACCAGCAGTCAATCAGTCCATAAAGTCTAAGTGTTTCAGATCCAAAGCCAGAAAGTTTTCTCTTAAATATATCAAGATAACTGGCTTTACAGGTCAGTGAACTTTGAAGATAGAGACATCACTGGCATAAAATGATAAAGAGTTTAAACATAGCTAACATTTTGGGGACCTATGTGTTAGCCATGTGCTAAGTGATTTCTGACTTGTCTGTTCATGAAATCTTTGACATAATTCAATGAAGTAAGTGCTATTTTTACCCTTAGATCCAGGCCCTGAGATTTCACCACGGCTATTTGTCCAAGAGAGCACAGCTAGTGAATAACATAACCCAAATGCAGACCCAGCACTGCCTGGCCCGGAAATCAGTGCCGGCACCTACGACACCACATTACTTTCTTAAGGACACAGTTCCTTATTTCCCAGATGTTCTTAAATATTTAGAAGACCAAAATAGAATTATCAGTTATCCAAAGCTGGAAACCATGCCATGCATTACCTCTGAAACTCCCCATGTGCCAAAGATGGTGCTAGGAACAGGGTAGATACTTGGAAAATACCTATGCAATCTAATTCACAAATGAAAACTCTGTTCTAATGATTTACCGTCTCACTTTGCTATGAAATTAAGTATGAATCCATAAAATTTAGTCATAAAGATAATGTTATTTGAACAGGAACAAGATGGCATTATGAATAATAGATTTCAATCTATTAAGCACAGAGATACAGCAACGGTCTAACAGGATAATGCAAGGATTATTATAAAATATTAAGAGATTACTGTAAGTGGTGCATGATCCACTTCACTATCAATAAAAACAAAGCAATGCTGAGAAATAGGCTTTCTTGTTTATTTGCTTTTCATGAAAGCTATGTGGAGGTGTCTGACTACATTAAAGGCAGTCAGGCTCTTTTCTTGGTTCTGAAACTAAATAGTTTTCTGACTGTCAGCAAAAGGCTGACCCCTGCAAAACTAAATCTCCTCATGGTTAAAAGTAGGTGAGGATCAGATTAGATGATTTATAAGGTCTTTCCAACTCTAAAATCCAATCTGTAATATCACTGTAATAGATTTTGTGTTAAGGTTGCTGGAAATGCTCACTTTACAGTCTTTTTAATTTTTCAAAATGTTCTATGTCATAGTATCAAAAAAAATACTTTATGACAAAATTTAGTAGAAAAAGAAATACAGCAGCGTCTTTGCTACACCCTGGGATGCAACAACTCTAGTATAGGTGGAAGACCAAGGGAAGGATGCCAGTGACGCTATGCAAAGAAAAAACGATCATCATTGCAATGATATCCAACCAAGACTTGATTAAGAACATAACAAGATCTACAGAAAGAATCAGAGAAATTCCAGCCATTTTCTAGAACTTTCCCTTAATACCATCTTCATTAAACTTCCTTGAAATTAACATGTCTACTTTGGAATTGATAAGGTCAAATCTAAAATACTTTTTCACCCAGACTTACCACAATTGCGATTAGACAGCTTGTATATGCATAGGGTTTCTAGTAATGTCATGGGTACTGCAGATACAGACCCAGGAAACCCTGCTGCTGGGCTCTATGCCTACTTCTCTATAAATCACCTGTGTTATCTGTGTTAACTAATGTAACCTCTCTGCACCTGAATTACTTCATCTGTGAAAAAAAAAAAAGAAAGTTGAGTCAGAATTTTGGCCCAACTCTGAAACAAGTGATTGTATTTTGGTTATTGCAACAATTTCTTGCCTTCTATGGAAAGTACCTAAGAAGCAGAGGGTCTGTTAACTAAACAGATGCTAAGTATATCAGTCACTCTGGCACAGCTGAGTCACTATTAAATTGTTCTGCATAATAATGGGAGAAAGATTGAGAATTCCCAAAGAGAGGACTCCAGGAAGAGAAGCAGGAAGCCATAAAACTAAGTGCTAGCAATGAGAGACAGGGCAGGAAGGGAGACAAGAAATATTATCTATAAAAGCTAAGAAAAGAGACCTAGAAGGAAGTGCTGTGCTCTACAAACTAGTTCTAAATTCTTAATAAACTATACATTCTTCAGTGATGCTTTGGTGCTAATGGACTTCTTATTCTGTAGCTAAAAGTTATTAAATCTGCTATATAGAGAAACAATTTACAGGTTTAAATGCATGGCAAGGAAATGTGCTGTAATGGACAATTACAGCAATTTGCAATATTGACAGCACTATAGGATAAAGGGCCCCTTGCCTGGGCTATAGCTGGCCATATTGCATCTAGGTTCACTTCTGAATGTGACACTTCATGAGATTTCAAACTCCAGCACCCTTAGAGGTCAGAAATTTGAGTAACGCACAGACAGAACCTTGGGGCGGGAGAGGGCTTGCCCTGCAAAAAGGCATTCAAATTCATTTTCCTGTCTCTATTTTCATTTAAAAACAAAATAATAAAAGAGACAGTATGCCAAGCAAACGCATACTGGGGCCAGAATCTCTGAAATAGATATTAGCAAATCAAAGGACATTCAGAGGAGACTGATCAGCCCATGAAATAATTTACAACCCTGCAGTATGTGTCATAACTGTGAACTGGGATTTTATAATTGGAGACCAAGTAGACCTGGGGAGCACAGTGGTTATCTTTAAGTATCTGGAGATGGGACTGAAGATCTATTAGGCAGTTTCACCCTTAAGCAATGGAACCAGAAAACAGAGCCACCACTAAAAGTTAAATGAGTGAATATTTGTAAAGCACCAGAACAGAGTCTGCACAAAGTGAGCATGACAGAACCGTATATCAAATGAAATCAAATGCATTTTATATTTGGAGATGTCCAGGCTGAATACTCCCTGCTGTATGTGCTTGGAAAGGGGGTGTTCATCAGCTGTCCTATGGGGCAATACTCAGATAGAAAAAGCTCACCCAGCCTTGAAAATTACCAGGGTCCAGGGCTAGATGTTTCACTAAGGTAATTTGTGGACTTGGACTCAACTGCATGTGTATCAAAAATGTGAAGTGAAAGACATTTTTTCTTTGCTGAATTGACTTGCATATCTTATTTCCCAGACAAGACTCACCCCAGCTCTGAGATTACAATCAACAAAATTTGTGCATGACAAATAAAGGGGCATAAACATTTTATGAAGTAAAGATGATGTCACTATAAGTATGGGCACTTTGGAAAGGAAAAAGGGTATGCCAGCATCCTCCAATAATGGAGTAGATGGCATGGGTGAGGGGGTGAAGAATCCTGAAATTGAAGAACTGCAAATATTTTAGAAGCACCTTCAAAATCTTTTGTCATCTACCAAGTAGATGTAGACACTTTGGTGTTGAATCATCCTCAAAAAAAATATCCATGTATCAACATTCTAAAAACATGGAAATAAAAAGTCCCAAACAGAAGTCTGCATAGACTTTTGCAAAGTAGTCCTAGTATTTTGAATACTAAGAATCTGATTATGACTTTCAACATATATCATAGGGCAATGACCAATGTAAGACAATAGTTACTCAGTCTAACAAGAAACTTCTTCAAATAGTGAAGAAGATCTGCATATCAGAAGGCTAAGAATAGTACCCTTAATCCATCTGGAAAAATCAGAACCAACTCATAACTACATATTGTTGATTTGCGTAAAGAAGAACAGTTGGAGAAGTAAAAGGACCAAGATTTAACAAATGTCTACTTTTGAACAGTACAAGGAACTTTACATGTGCTACTTCATCTAATCCTTATGCTAACCCTGAGAAGAAATGTAATTTATTTCTACTTTTCATGCAAGAAAATTAGAGCTCAATTTAATAAGCCTGCTCAAGTCTCCTAAACTTGATGGATTGCAAATCAATAAAAACATTTCAAAGAGCAATTCAGAAGAATCTATTGAAAATCTTATGGACCAAAAGTATTACCTCAGCAATTCAATTTCTAGCCACTTATTCCTCTAAAATACTTTCACAAGTGTGCAAAGATATTATGGGCAATTTCCCTTACTGCAATGTTATTTGTAACATTGAAAATTTGGAGAGGACATAAAGGATTTTTGAACCATAACTTAGAATGCAGCTATATTCTAGAATACTTTCAAATGAAAATATCGAAATGCTTGAAATTAAGCTTATTCAGAAGGATATCTTAGAAATATTTTAGTGTAAAAACCAAGATTCAAAGTATATATATGTAGCAAAATTTACTTCTTATGAATAAAATCCAATATGCAGTTGTGTGGGTGTAGAACAGATCTAAAATAATGTCTGCCACAATCTTACAGTATTTACATCATGGCTGTAATAGAAGAAACCATAATGTACTTGCTACTCTCTTGTATTATTTAAACTATTCCCAATAAATATGTACTAGTCCATAAGAAAAGACGGAAAGTTATAGTGAACCCATTTACATTGGCTATTATAATGCACCACAAGTCTTGCTACAGAATCTACTTCTAAGTTTGTAGGTTGGGAGTTCTCCCATCTCAAAATGACTTGACTTTGCCTGAGGTGAAAACTGATGCATGATGGAATTACTTGAGAGAAAAAGTGAGAACTTTCCAAGGAAAATCAATTAAAGCATGGATGGAAGCCATCACAGCAACCGCAAACACATTTTTCTGCCAAAGAATGAATATCCACCTCTAGACATGAAGATGTACAAAACAGTGTTGTATCACATCAGTTCATTTGCCTAATATGTAGGTCTTTTCAGCAGTTGTATTCAATTTAATTAGCACAGCAGACATGATCAGGATCAAACAGTTACCACTGATAACATCATTTCCAAATACTCTATCAAAGTGTTTGTGTCTCCAAACTTCTAGCATCCCTCTATTTTCTCTCAGATATTATCCTGCTTAAAATCAGGACTCTAACAAATCATACCATCCCAGTATAAATCACAGGTGAGCAGAATACATGGATTTTTCAGAAATTTTACAATACTAACACAGTGGATTATGATTATTAATAAGATCTAGAATTCTAAGAAGATAAGATAAATGGGATAGAATAGGACATAAATATAAGAAACTAAAAAAAGTATTCAAAGCCCCAAGGATATTGAAAGTGGACAAATTAAGTGATAATGATTTACCTCATTGAATTAAGGTGGATTTTTACTGGCAGAGGGACCATCATGAGAATAAATTGAAACACCTGCCAAGGGTTCATCTAAATGTCCTTAGGTCTTTCTTTCCCTTATATTTATGATAATATGTGAAGTTTCTCAAAAAAATACTTAAGATTAATTTGTGAGACTTTATATTAGCCTACAAGATGCAGCCTTAGTACAAATTTTTTTGTTTCTCAGAAGGTGAGAGAAATCATGCTGAAAATGCACAATTCACATAATAGAAAAAAGGGAGAAAACAAGAAGTTATACTTTTCAAAATGGGGAAGAGGAAAAAGGAGGAGGAAGGAAAGAGAGGAGGGATAATGGGACTGAAAATTGTTGAGATATGTTATATGCATGTGCTAATTTTCCAAAATGAACTTCACTATTGTCTATGACTAATATGCACTAAGAAAAATATGCAGTTCACGAAGATGTCAATTCTGTCTTACATAAGTCCAAATACAAATTTGAATTACACATGTAAAGTTCAGTGATCTCAACACTTAAATACAGAGGGTCTGCTCTCATCACACAAATACATATACATGCACTCAGTCTTTTGCATCACTACCTATAAATTTTACTCAGAGAAAACTCATATGGAACATGACACACAAGTAACTACAAAACCGTTCCCAAAACCAAGCCAAAACAGTCAGTCCACCCAAATAATACATTTTATCTCCATTCCTAAAACACTGTCTATTTTCTGCTGTGAAGTCAAAGTAGGAGAGGGGAAAAAAAATTGAGCAAATTTTTCTTCTTTTCTTCTTTCCCTTGTTTGTACTTCCATTCTTTATTTTTTTTATTTTAGAAAGAAAAGAGGAAAAACAGAAAAATCAAGAAATCAAGCCAAAAAACAACTAAAGCAAAACAATAGCAACAACAACAACAAACAGCCATAGCTATATAAATTTTCAAAATAAGATAATAGGAATTTGACAATGGTTGTTATATTGCATATTTTTATCTTCAAAATAGTTGCTCAGGTTACCAGACACAGGAATAAAACAAAACAATAAAGTGGAACAGAATATTGAATTTCAAAAACAAGACTGAAGGAAATCTCCCATAGTTGCTATAATGCATATTGTTATCCTCCAAATAGATGCTCAAACTACCAGCTTTAGGCTTGCAAAGTCAATCAAGCAATACAGGCATTAAGTTATTTTTTTTTTACTTCAGTTGTTGTCATCTTGGCCTAACTTCCTCTGAATCAGACCATTGCTGGGGGTGGAGGGGGCATTGCTCTTCTTGTCTCCCAGCCCAGGTACCGGCTGGCTCACAGAAAGGCATGTTTTGGCTTCTTGATTCTCTTCATTCTTTCTCTTTTCTTTCTTATTTTTTCTGGTGCTAGGAGTTCAACTGAAGGCCACACATGTACTAAGCATGCACTACACCACATTCCAGCCCCTTGGTTATTTTTAAACAGGAAAGTATCTCTTTTACAAATGGGAAGGGAATCTAGGCATGGAGGGAAATGAGGGGGAAGAAATAGGAAGAAGTAAAAAGGGTTAGGGTACAATATGTATATATACCAGCTTTCCAGATGAATACATTCATCATGCATTGCAAACATGTACTAATTTTAAAAAACAGAAATATGTCTCACTTACCATAAAAAAATCAGGTAAGTCAAAATCCACCTCTTCACATTTAGGTAAATGCATAAAAATCCATGTGAATGTTGCTCAAGTGGATACATTTCATCAAACTTCATTCCACTAAGAAAATACATTCACAATAAACTTTGCTAAAGTTATTGGGCTGCTCCAAGTTTTAAAATGTGTCCTCATAGTCTACAGATTAAACACTTCATGGCTCCGAGGAAATATTACAGCAAAACACACTGGTGTTGGTGCAATTGCAAAGAATTCATTTAAAGATAAACTCCTTATCTTTTGTAGCCTTAGGTGCTAAGGATGCATAATAATGAGCAATTGCATGAATTAATAAGATGCTTTCAAACCTTCTGGCACTTAATCGAAGTGGTTAAATTATTTCCAAACCATGGGGACTTTATCAAGAATGTTGTTGGCACATAACAATCCTAGGTTTTCTCATTTTCATCTTTTCCTTTGCCAGTATTTGACCAGAAGCAGAAAGGCCAGTGTAAGCAATTAGTCACTGGGTGTGTCTAGAGGGGTGGTGTGGGGAGGGGGGTGAGCCAGTGTGTGCTTGTCTAAGCAGCTCACTTAAGATGTTAGTATTTATCAAGTAATAACACTTCTATGAAATTCACCTACAGCCTATAAAACAAGAGGAAAAATTCCTAACCAACCAGTAGAAATGTATACAATATACATTTAATCATATAGCTATTGAGGATTAAGCAGAGCAAATCTAATATCTCTTGGAAGGCACAGTACTCACTAAATGATCACTGTGTCAGCATTACCATCAATACTGCCTTCCCATAGCTACTTAGAAGACTGGAGATCATTATCCTAGCAAACATGTTTAGCTTCAAAGTAGATAAAAAGCAACCAGTTGAAATGGGGGACACACTGTGCTACAACTGACTTAAAGTAGGAAAGTGTTATGGCTAATATTCTAATAATAAAGGTGAAAATATAGGAAAAGTTATAAAAGACAGACATAACTAAAAAGGAGAGCCATATGGAGGCATTTGTACTGTGACAAATAGTTTGGGTTATTTGCAGCTAGTAAGAGTATTATTTAATCTTTGCAAAGCACACAGTTTATATTTTTAATGATGACATTGTGTTAAAAGCAAGAGCTGTAAAAGCAGACAGATTTGAGTGAAAATTCCAGCTTCCTTTCTTTGCTTTTTGTGATCATAACTATGCTACAAAGTCATTCTGATTCTCAGTTTGCTGCTCCCTTAAACGGGATTGTGCCTCTTCTTCATAGAGAAAGTCTATGAAACGTTGAGTGTCAAAGCCTAACACAGAATCCATATCACGGAATCGATTTCAATAGCTATATGATTACTATGCTTTGCTTAAGAAAATATGGAAATGTATAAGATTCCATGCAAATAGTTCAGTGTTATACATCACGTTTGGTACTTAAAGGGATTCTTTTCAATTATCTGGAAAACCCAATTTCCACATGATGCTACTGTGAAGATGAAGAGGTAGTCCATGATATGACATAAAACTCTACACAAAGGATAAGATAGACACTCAAAGGCAAAAAGAAAGAACACTGTTCTTTTCTCCTCTTTATCTAGGTCAAAGCAAGTTCACAAATGCCTCGTACTTTAAAGACTGCTGAATAATGGTTGAAACAGGACCAGTCACTGCACCACTATACGTGTAACTACACTAGGTTGAAAGTCTACTTCTGTTGCACTTCTTTCATACACTTCCTCATTTATCTATTTAAAATCACAGACAAAATATAGATGCTTCCAGAATATACCCCTATAAATACCAGCAGTATCTTGAGTACCCACACTTCCAGGGAAAGGCAACACTCTTTGAAAGAGTATAAAACCTTCTGATGAGTTTCATGCTATGGTCATGGGGATTTTCAATCAGTTTAATAGGCACAGTACTGCACAGGTCTGAAAAGGAATAGTAAACAGAACGCGAAACTAGTGCCTCCCCAGGGTTTCAAAGAATTCAAGGAAAAACCATTGAACTAATAAATGTGTTCATCCTAACTGGAATATACAGCTAGTTCTTTAAAATGATATATAGGTGGTTAAAATTAGTACCTTGATTCAAAAGAATCGAGCTTCTGTGTTATTCAGAACTCTTCTGATATAAATGATAGAAACATAATTGAAGAATAATCAGGCAAATATAAAAAACATCAACATAGAAATGTGTAAAGCTTTCTGGAGTTGACTGGCTTTAGGCACAGCTAAGTCTAATCGCTCAAAAATGTTTTCTTCAGGCCCGGCATGATGAGGCACAACTGTAATCTCCACACTCCGGGAGGCTGAGGGAAAAGAATCACAAGTTTGAGCTCAACCAAGGCAACTTAGCAACTCAAAGGTCCTGTCTCAAAATTTAAAATGTTTTCAAGAGAGCTAGAGATGTAGCTCAATACAAGGCCTTGAGTTTAACCAACAATACCACTATTTATTTTCTTCATTTCTTGTTTCTTTTTTTTCCAGTAGCTAAAGACAGAAGTTTCTCTCCATGTGTCAGTAATAACCACCGGCCACTTTAGACTTAGATGAACTTTGCTCTCAGAAGGATAAAGAAGTTATCTCTTCAAACATCCAAATACTTATCTCCAAAGGGACTCCCACTGACCCGATTGGCTCTGATTGGTGCATACTGGTTACGGTGGTTATTCCTAATGGTTAGAAGCACAGCACATTCTTTGCCACTTTGGTTCATGTGACCTCATCTGGGGGGAAGGGGAAGAAGTGTCTGATATTGAGATTGTATGTTCAGAAAAAAAAAGTACACAAGACAAAATGATCGGTCCCACCTACAATTCCCTGCTATAAATTCCTTTCACATCCTCTGCTGACTCCCTGCATGAGCCTCTGTAGTACTATAATCAGCTGTTTACAAGCCCCAGACTTCCAGCTAATATAAACATCCTCAGATTAGGAAAACATGTTCTCTTCACCGTGTGATACATTGAACCCATTAGGCACTCATTAATTTAAGGAGATACTTTATACAAAAATACTTCATAAACTAAAAATTGTATCAGTGTAAATATTTAGGGGCATAGATTCAGTTGTCTTTGGCTTTCTGAGCATTAAAAACATCAGAACTCCTATCCTGAAACTCGTGAGATTTAAGAAGCAACATGGGACTGGAATTCCAGGAATGACTTCTCTGTCTACACTTTCTTCGCCTCCCGTCTTTTCACCACAAGCTTTCTTTCCCCATCGCACCACAGAGGGGCTCATGATAAAAGAAAAAAATGATGAATCAAAATCGCTATAATATTCATTATAAAACATTGCTCTTCCCTGAGCAAGGTACCAGGGATGTAGCCACGTCTCTTTTCAGCTTTCAATTATCACATCTAAGCCAGATCACACTGCATCCCTGATAGATGATCTTTCTTATCCTCCTTTGGATGAAGTAGCTTCTGTCACTGCTTCCCAATATTCCTCAGAAGTCATAACTATTTTGGAATTCTCTCACCCACTTTTTAATTTCATTTTTAAGTTACTTTCTTAACGTTTCCTATCTTTCATGTATTCATAATTTGGTCAGGAAGATGAATTATAAACTGTAGAACTATATTTTTATGCATTATTTTAAAATCATTCACAATGCCCTGTGATAAGAAAAACAGCAGTTGAGCATTTTTTGTTTAGCCTAAAAGTCATAAAGTGAACAAAATGTGAAAATATATCAGAAAAGATAAAACTGGGACGTCATCTCATTAAAATGAACACTACCGCAATAGAAGTTCATTATAATTAAAGTATTTCCAACCTCTTTCTGGACAGTGACCAATAGTAGCGATGATGTCTTTTTGTTCTTGTTAAAATTAAAGTTTCCTTTGTTAATAACTCATTGTAACAAAGGCTTTTCTTTCCTATTTCATTTTACATAATTGTCAGTAGCTATTATGGAAGGAAAGAAAAACTGAACACGCGATTCTAGAGCAACGAGCAAGTGAAAAAGGGAGCAAAAGATAGCAGCTAAAACAGTACAAGTTTCACAAAGAAATACTGTCAAAAGAAACATGAAATGCAGCCATTTCATTTTTTACGAAGAAGGGAGAATAAGTAATAGAATCAATGGAGTCTGTTAAGAAGAAAAGGAGTTTTGACCAAACAAAAAAAAAGTGTGCTGTCTTACTTTATAATTTACACAAATGTTTATCTGAAAAGTCTCATAGGGTGCACCCATTCAACAAGGCTGTGAAATGCATATTTTATTTTCATGGTTTTGCAGATTGGGAAACTGAAATTCAGACTTTAAATGGTTTTCCCAAGAGAACAAGGCTAGCCATTTTTTTATATAAACAGTATGTTTCCACAATGTCAGAGCTGCCTATACTTTCTAGCACATTTTAATCATAAACTTTCAAAACATTGAAGTAGTGTGTAACCTTTAAACTCAGTATCTAATTCATTCCAATTTCTTTCATGTTTTCTACAATTTTAGTTGTCCCACAGGTTTATGCCTAAGCATAGGCTTTACTACTAAATCACATTTTCTTTAGCTCATCTTACAGTTAATATCTTCTACAGCATATGCAGTACCTAATAATTTATATAAAATAATGTCAATTAGGGGCCAGGGGTTTAGCTCAATGGCATAAGTGCCTGCTTGGCAAATGCAAGGTCTTGAGTTTGATCCCCAGCACCAAATAATAATAATAATAATAATAATAATGTCAATTGAAGTGAGATGCAAACTGTGTTTACAAAATAAGGCAAACTTGGGATTTCCCAAGTTTGCTATTTAATTGTTACATTATAAGAGGAATTGACAAAGTGTATTAATTGGTGAACTGTGTAACATTTCCCATAGTCAGACAATCTGGGTATACAACACCTTTGCCAGATAGAAGCAGTGACACAGCACTGTAATCCTAGGACCCTGGAAGGCTGAGATAGGAGGATCACAATTTCAAGCCCAGCCTATACGACTTAGTGAGTTAGTGAGATGCTAAATCAAAATAAAAACCCTCAAAGCAGGATTTGGAGATATAAGCAATCATGAAGGTCCTTAGTTCAGTCCCCATTACCACAGAAATAAAAAATAGTAACAAACAAACAAACAAAAAAACAGCTTTACCATAAATTTGCAATATGGATGGGGGATAGGGAAGACAGAAAACGCATAAGCCCGAAAGATTTCAAATGACATTGCAACTGAATTATGAAGATAAGAAAGAGCCACTGGAAACATACAGTATACCTAAGGAAGAGAAATGACTTCAAGTTTTCCGCATAGTCATCTGTTACAGTGTCACTACTTCAATCACCGTGATGCTGTCGGCCGCTCCGAATTCCACAGTTCAGTACATTGGACAGCACCCCACCTTAAAGGTCAAAGGAGAACCATCTACTGGACCAGAATCTGAGTAATCTTGGTCTAACTAGAATCTCCCATCTTGGGATTCAAAGACTAAAGAGTAAAAGAAAATTCTTTATGGGTCTCTGTTTTCCTGCCAACATTTCTCCTCACCATGAAGAGGTCTAAATTTACTCATCTACACGGTCTGAAATAAACACCAGTAGAGATTCCAACTCTAATACTGCCAACATGTCTTCAGAGGCAGCCTCAGATATGTTACATATGTATTTGGTAAGCGAATGCTGAAGGAGTATTTGTAAATAAGGTGGACTCTGTGGAGCTCCCTTCTCTTTAGGGGAATTCTTTTATAACCTAATTGAGACAGTGACGTGAATACATGAAATGAAGAAATTTCCACCTGAGTTGAATTTTAAATTCAAAAAACAAATTCTTAAGCTAATACAACAATTTAGAGTACAAAATAGATCTAATAGGAGACAGTCTGGAGATAGTAAGATGATGCTGAAGGTATATGATTGTATTTAGAACATTTCAGAGAAAAAGTATCTAATAATATAGTGTTTTATGACTTTTTGCTATTGATATTCCTCAGGAACACCATGATTTTGAAAGAATCCATACATTAAGCACAGTTGTTCTTAAGATGATTTTTTTCAGTAGATTCTAAGCTATACAATAATTAAGGCAGGAATCATTTACTCCCTGTTTTCTTTCTTTTTTTTTTTTTTTTTTTTTCCAATGCTCAAATTTTAACCCAGGGCTTTCATACTGAGTTACATTCCTGGCACTTTTTTCAATTCTTATTTGAGACAAGGTCACATTAATCCACTAAATTGTCCAGGTTGGGCTGGAATTTGTCACCTTCCTGACTCAGTCTCCCATACTGATGGGATTACAAGTGTGTGCCACTGTGACTGGTTAACCTTTGTGTGTATGTGTGCTGGGGATCGAACTCAGGACCTTGCGTTTGCCAAGAAGGCATTTATGCTGTTGCGCTAAACTCCCAGCCCCCTGGTTAACCTATTTTAAAGATGCAAAACTGAGACTCAAGAGAAAGCAACTGGACTGGGTCTCAAGCCCAGTTCCTCTGATCCATGCCCTACTTTTTCCCTTGGCTGCACCTGGAGGCATACACATCAGATACGCCTCCTCAGTGAGGGTGGATACAAATCCACTTGCTTCTTTCACATGTGTTTCTGTATTCTGCATTGCATCTTCACTGTATTTTCCCATTGCCACAGTGAGATAGAGCTATGGATAGGCAGATTGACAGGTAGGCATAATGTGCTTCCTGGAATGGTACTTAATGTAATACTTAAACTTGGTTTAGCCAATACTGTTTAATGTCTGCCTCCTCAAAATTGCTACGCATGTTACAATATTTGCTTTCAAGTGCTTTAACAATACGTATCAGCTTACAATGTCATCTTTCTGCCTTTGCCATTGTGAGACTCTGGCCTTGCTATTTGCTCTTAAAATCCTCCAGTGACTTCCCATTGTCCTCAACATGAAGAACAAGCTCCTTCTCTTTCCTTCCTTTCCAAACTCCCTCCACAACATTCTGGTTTCTCTTTTCAGCAAAACCAAGTAACTTTAAAAGGTGGCCAAGGTCATCTTACATCACCAAGCCTTGACTGATCATTCCTTCCTTTCCAAATACTATCCTATGCCTTCTTTCCCTGAACATTATGGTTTTCTGTAAAACTCAGCTTAGACATCTCTATAAAACTCCTTAAATATCTCCCAATTCTTCCATAAAACAGAGTTTATGACTCTCTCCTATGTGAATATTATGATTAGAGTTAGCTATTAGATTTCACCTTGGCATCTACTAGAAGATTTTGCAATCAGTTGTTTTTATGTCTCCTTCTGTGTCACATCATATTTCCACAGCCCACGACATAGCAAGATGTAGCAGGTGCTCAGTAAATTTTTATGACAATGAACGTATGACTGGTCCTTAATAGAGTAGCATAAAAGAAAAACCCAGAATCTCATTGATTTTCTCAAGGATAGAAGCATCTAAAGAACTTAAGATGAACACTTGTGCTCACTGAGTACTGTGTTAGCAAGGCTGCTGGCTTCTCACCCACTCTCTGAGCGGAACTTGGTTCTTCACACATTCCTCCTCCCCTTCCTGCTCCAGTACTGTGAGGACTTTCACATGGTGATACTCTGTCTTTGTTATTTCTGTTTTAAAATCCTCTCATGACTCCCTATTGCCCCAAGGATAAAATAAACAAGCAAACAAACTCTTTAGTATGACCTTCCCTTTCTTTCCTTTGCAAATTCCTTCCCCAACATTCTCTTTTTTCTTTTCAGCTAGACAGAATGACTTTATGATATATCCTGTGCCATGGTGATACATAGCTGTGGCTTTATGTAGCTCTGCTTTCTGAGTATTTCTTCTTCATGTTCAACTTGTCCTTTCCCCTAATGCACTCAGATTTTACCTCTGGGCTGCTTTTCTACATAGCTGCATGAGACACCAGTTCTCTCTGTGGCTCTTAGTCCAGATTTCCAAGAAAAACATCCATGTGAAGCTTAGAGACAGATTGCCCTTGAGTCACGTACCCAACCACTGTCCAATCAGCTTTGATCAGAAAAGAAAGGCCACATGATTCAAAGCACAGCTATTACCTCATCATGCATTCATTCCCTCGTTCACAGCCATGGTCTCATTCACACACTCATTTGTCAGTTACCTACAACTGTGTATATGAAATGATACAATGTAACAAAGATTTTCCTGATCGATATCTCCATAATTCCTCCATTGTAGTTGAGAGGGACAATAATGAATATAAAAACAAAGCAAGATAATAAATCCAGTGGTGGTAAATGCTACAGAAACACTAAGATACATATAAATATGTGGTAACAGGAGTGAAGAGAAAAGATGCTAGTTTTAGCTAGAAGGAAGGGTTCCTAGAAGTAGAGGAATAGGGTAATAGGACCCTAAGGTAGTAGATTTAGTCATAACACCATGAATAAAATGGACTAAAGTTACTAAGTTATCATAGCAGTCCTCCCAAGCAAGCAAAATTAACATACCAAATTTAAAATACTGTGCATAGACACTCCTCAGTGATGATGGTTTCATCTCCCTAAGCCCATCACACAAGCTGAAAATATAGTAAGCCAAAAGCACAGTTAATAGATCTATCCTATCAAATATTATAGCTTGGTGACTCCATCTAGAGTATTGGTTGCTTATTTGTGTTGGTCTATCTAACTGGGAGCTACTACTACTACTACTACTGCATGATCACTACTACTACTGCATGACCAGACAAGCCTGGCACTACATATTGCTGTCCTGGGGAAGGAAGCAAAATTCAAAATTTGAAGCATTGTCTATTTTACTGAATATTACTTTTCTACCATCATACGGTTAAAAATTGTTAAGTCAAACCATCATAAGTCAGAGACCATCAGTATGTGCTAGCCATTATGAGCTGTGACTAATCATATATATATATATATATGAATATATATATATATATATATATATATACACACACACACACAAGCGCATGATCAGAACTAGTACAGAATAAAGGGAGTCGCAGCAAGTCCCATGCCGGGTAGCTATCTACCAATCTCCCTTCCCACTTTCTGGAAACTGTATGTAAACCAAATGTACTTATGGTGTTCAACAAAGAGGATCTCACCAAGACTGGATTTCATTGGGAAATTCACTGGGGGGGGGAGGATATATATATCCATATCTACATCTATATGCCTCCTGTTTGGAGCACTGAAATTATAGTCTTTGCACTTACCATTATTTTAGCCAAGTACATTACCATTTCCACCCCTGGATTTTCCCAAAATGTATCTTTAATATTAAAAGTTTCTCTCAAATTTAGAGGTTCCATTCTCAAGTTCATGCCACCTTTCTACATTACCTCGCACTCATAAAATTAAATAATAAGCACAGCAAATACTTCAGCTTATTGTTCTTAGTTGTGCTTATATAATTACAAGATAATATAAGTGGAAAGTATTCAGTGGGTCACATTCTGTGATCATTTCCTTCATCGGTCACTAATTTTTCTTTACAAGTTAATCAACACTAAACTTTCCTCTGGAGAATGATCTTTTCTCTATATTCATTGTCTGGGTTTTCCTCAGGTCTTCCAAAATTAGGAAACTTAGTGGTTTTATTTATATGCAAATTGATAAGAATTAAACATTGATTTTACTTGCAGAAACAATATGATTCAGAAAAATAAAAACAGGATTATATCTTATTTTTACCACTAAAATAGTTGTGTGGTCATGAACAAGTTACTTTTCTGAGATTCAGCTCTTCAGTGATACAATTAAAGGTGGAAAGAAATGGTGTATGTAAACATTCTGCACAAAGTAAAAACTCAAAATGGTATAATTTCTAGATGTTCACTTGAAAATAGAGAGGAAAAAGTACTGTGTTTTGAGTTCAGTACAATGTATTGTTTCATACTTCAGCTAAACAGGCTTACTCTACACATTGTTTACTTGATATGGAATGGTTACCTTAGGGTTATTGCCACATATTAAAATGCATAGTTCAGAAATAAAAAACTGCAAAAATTGCTATTGCACATAATAAAATAATTGGCTATTTAAGATATGATCCATCTATTTGCATTTCTCAAAGTAATATCAGCAATTATATTAAGTTGCACTAATCACTGACTGAATTTTACGTTCTCTTATCTAAATCAAAAGTAAGTTACACAAATATAAAAAGAAAACATAATGGCAAGTTTCAATCTCTTCTTGACTGAGAATTTATCAGAAACATTATTTAATTTAGTTAGTTGGAAACTATATTCTGTAATTAGAATAATCAGCTCAGAAATTTAACTATTCCAATACGACTAAGTTATCAAACACTGAAACAATAATGATTTAACTTTGTCAGGTTATTTTAATGTGATTGACCCCAACAGCATAGAAATTGGAAGCAGAAAATAAGTTTTCTTCCCAAAGCAAAAACTTGCTACCTGTGTAATACTAGAAAATAAGTTAACATTCCTGAGGTTAAGATTTGTTCCTAAGAATGACGATTGTAACCACCACAATTTTCACAGAGCTCTGATTGAGGAACAGATGACGTAATGTAAATAAAAGCACTCAAAAAACTCTGCAACACTTAAAATAGTAAAAAAGGAACTGGGCAGAGTTAGTGGACCTCCTTTCTTTGCTTGCACTGCACTCTACACCATTACAGTTGTCCGCTCTTACTGACTGAAAATGATTCAGCAGCAGGGAGAAGCATAAAACTGGGATTTATGAGGTGCCTGACTAAACTATCTCCCCAACCTGAGGAAAACCTACGTTGAAATCACTCATTTAACCAATAATAGTCATTTTTGTCATGTTTCGTGATGTGAACTTCTCCAAGAGGACACAGGAGATGTATAGAAGACCAAAGGCAGTTAGTCAAGGGCCACCCTGGTCGAAGCCATGCTAACCTCCCTTCTAAGAAGGCGATGAAAGGGTCGTGCTGTCAGGGCATGGGTTTTCCATCCCAACCAACAGCAGCTATGGTGGCTCCAGAGCAGCCCACTGTCCACCATAGAAATCTCTGAACAATACCGAGAGACTGGTCCAGCACTGAATGATTCGAGGACTCACGCTTATAGACTAAGATAAATTGGTGGCACCCACGGAGAGACAATGCAGGACAATTTGCTGCAGGCAATAGTTGTTCTGCTGTTGCAGGAGAGAAATTGCTCAGCCTCCCATGTACCCTTCCTCCCTCCCTCCTTCTCCAAGAACCAACATTTGTGTGAAAAATTATCCCTCTTTCTTGATTTTGGACCAGATTTCTGCTATATGAATATCAAGAAAGCAGCATCCATTCAAATCACTATCCTGATAAAAGGGTGAGTTACTTATCACACTTGCTGTTTTTCACTGGCAGATTTACAATAAACTCCTCCCATTCCATTCGGAAAGCAAACAGAACCATCTGAGGCAGAGCCATTGTTTACATATTGTGTTTACATGCGCCTATCTACAATGCTCTGTTTTCTAGTAAGGAATCTTTATCCGCTGACATTTTCAGCTTTAGCAGCTGAGCTCTTCTTGATGGATGAAGAGAGGGATCCACAGAGGAAAACTCATCATCTGATTAAGGCTTTCAGGGCAAATTAAAACTCTCTGGACAGGATCGTCTTTCCTTCGCTTAGATTTCAGTGAGCAGAAAGTAGATTATATTTCCAAGCAACCATCAACTCCAAAAGTGCTTCTGGTTTTCAGTCTTTGGCAGAACTTGTTGAAAGCAA
This sequence comes from Hydrochoerus hydrochaeris, assembly GCA_004027455.1. NCBI lineage: Eukaryota > Metazoa > Chordata > Mammalia > Rodentia > Hydrochaeridae > Hydrochoerus > Hydrochoerus hydrochaeris. The sequence continues at coordinate 168,368 of PVLA01000765.1, forward strand.
CATCATAATAATGGACTTGTAAAAGAACTAATTTCCATGGCGCTTCTGCCCCACATGATACGTGATGAAATTTATGAAGGTCTGTTTTCCACCCTCTCAGTGTCATCTTTTTTTTCTTCCACAGAGTCAATCTGCCTCATTTAATTCTAAACCATTACATTAACCATCCCTTTCACTAGACTAAAGAGCTTCTTTATTGTTATCCATATCATGACCACCATGCATCAAAGGTAGGATCATTATTTTCCACTTATTTTCTCTTCTAGAGACCCAAATTCTTGCAGAAAAAAATATCTAGGGTTGGGAGGAGGAGAAACTCAGAGGCTGGGAACAGATTCCAACATTTGATCTGACTCTTTTAATATATCAACACAGGGGTCCTTCATACCACAGGATGTGCAGAGTTAAATCTGGCTTTTTCCTACGGATATAAGGGAGGTTGATTTGTATTTGATATAGAGAATTGGGCATTGGAAAAAAATCTGCCTAATTGTACTCTTTTATTATTAAAGCAATATAGTGTTAGTTTTCTGGGGCAATGTCTTCTCACTTAAAAACATGTATAAACTGCTTTATTAGAGATTATAGCGCCATTGGGAGAGAAAGCAAAAGTGATCATTTATATGATAATGTGAGTTGATAATTTAGGAATAATTCATTCTCATAAATGTTCTAATGGTGCCATGTAAGTTTATTACATAATGTGTACGGTAGAACTGAAGTTCCACCCAGATAGTAAAGTCTTTTATAAAGTTATCTGCATCTGACTTTTTGTGATAGAGCATTACTTTTTTTTTTTTTTAAAAAAAAAAAGAAGGATTCTAGGGTAGGTAGACTGTCACAGCTCCCTGTCACACTGTTCCTTTGCCTCATTCCCTAATCTATGCCTCAATTACACAAACTAGGGCAGCTGTGATAATAAACACATTGGTGGATCAAAAGAGGGTTTTGTCAAGAAAATTCATTTGGTATGGGAGATTTGACTAGATAAATTTTAGGGCTCCTTAAGTCCTGACTTTCTCTTGTCCTAAACAGGGATGGAAATAATTTCCAGCTGCAAACATGAACAATAACAACAAAAAATAGATTCTAAAGCATTTTTTACAATGCCACTGAACAGAAAGAAAACACACAAACTATAGTAACTGTGGCAACGAATCTGAGAGAATCTGAGGATGGGCTATTTAGTCAATACTATATTTCAACCTAAAATAAATCCTGGGTGTTTAAAAGCCATTTTTAAAGTCAGTCCCTCTACTCTTTTTTTTTTCTTTTTTGAGACAAGAGAAAAGTGATGGAGGAAGGAGGCATTCTAGACACATGTAACAAAGAAGAAAAAGACTAGCTACTAAAAAAAATTGGGCTGATACAAGTTAAGAGTTATGTTGTGCTTAAAAATTCTGCCCAAGTTTTCAAGAGATTGATGGGCAGAAAAGAGGGGGATAAGAGACAAAAATAAGAAGGGAAGAGAAGGAAAAAGAAGGAAATAGTAAAGAGAGAAAGACCTGCTGAAATTGTTCAGAAGCTGTCAACATCAAAGGGAGCTCAACTAATATTAGCAGAATGGCGAGGTCATTACACTGTCCTATTTTTTTTTAAAGGGAGAATATGCAGATATAGATAAATAATACATCGATGTTTTCTTTAAACATTTTTCTGGTTAGTGTTTTCCCATCCTAAGTAACATGTGATTGCATGTTCTTCGTGTTACCCTCACTATAGATAACTGTGCTATTTTGTCAAATATATATGCCTATCTTAATCCATACTGTTTTTAAAGTTTGATGTCAAAATTATAAACTATTCTCCTATACTTCTTTATAGTACAGTATATTTTTAGGTTTTGAATTTTAATTCACCTTGATTTTATTGGGGACATCAGAGAGGAAATACTTTTTTCCCAAATGTATCTATAATAGACTAGTCTCTCCTTCTTACCTTATTTAAAATGCCACATTTATCTTATAATCATAGTTGGAGACAGCGTGTGACATGAATCCTGTTCTGCTCCATTGATGTATTTCTCTATTAGCCTACTGAAATTATAGGAGACTAACTTCAGTTTTTATGCTGTGTTTTTCTAGCTACTAGGGAAAATCTTCCTTCCATGTCTTTATTTATCCGTTTTTCATAGATAGCTCCTAATATGTTTTCCAATAGAGAAAGATTACCTAAGAGGTAATCTGAGGTAAGAGGCTGAGCTAAGCAAGACTTGAGAAGTGTTGAAAAACAGAGGGCAGAAGGACCCCTGTACTCCAAGGGTCTCTCGCCTTCCCGACACAGAATCGAGTGGTCTTTTCTCCTGATCGAGGTATCCAGGGCCTCTGCCTCACAAGGAGATGGCAGGCAGCAGAGTACACGCAGGACATCAGGTTCTGCACCAGGCTGGGAGATTAATCCCGACCACTGCCATTAACAAGCAATCCCGTTCCTGCCATTAACAAGCTCAAGGCCTGGCAGGGAAAGGAAAAAAAGAATCTCATGCTCACTGAGTTGAATGAGAGGTTAAAAACTCTGTCACCGTTTCCCGAGGTAAAGAAGAAGAGTCCTATCAGTGAACAATTCATCTAATTAGCAAGAGACAGACAAGTTTCAGGAGACTGAGTAAGAAACTACTAAGAAGTAACCAGAACTCCAGCCCCAGGAGTGGGTTAGCAAAGGTCAAATAAAAACTGCTTTATTTCCCTCTAAGCTTTCTGATATCTGTATATTCTTTTGCAGAAGCAAATTGGCCTTTATAGTAAAGTGATTCCTACTAAAATAATACTGTTTATCAAATATTTCTTATATACCAAACATGAACATAAAAATATTCATAAAATTTTTATTTTTTAAATTTTTAACATGATGTTTATATACATGTATACTATCATATGTTTATGTGTGTATGTTATATATTGCATATATAAATGTGCATATACATTCCCATTTATTCCATGCAGCCATTGTGGGAGGGTTTTTGTCATGGCTTTTATCTCACACTTGAGAGAGAGAGAGTCATAACTGTCCAGATGACACCATTATAGGACACTTGGTAACTGCTACTGGGCCCTAAACCTCAGGTTCATCTTGGAGAAAATATGAAGATCCATGCAAAGAAATATTGTAGCTAATAGAATAATGGATATAAAGCATATAGCAAGGGCCAGGCATGTAGAAAGTACTCAACAGCTAATAAATATTCAGGCCACAGAACTATTCAGTAGTGTAACAGAGCCTGTGTGAATTAAGAGATTCCCCTTGGGCTTGAATCAAATAGTAAACATTTAATAGGTTTTTTGTTTTTTGGTTTTTTTTAGCCAACTCTTATATCTTTAATAAAAGATGCTTTAATGAAAAGGTAAGTTTCTACAATAAGAAAAGTACTTAAACACTTAGTGTGAAGCAAATATACTGCATTTTTAATCCAACATTCCAATTGCTCACTTCCATCTCCCAAGCCCTCCAGGTAAATAGCACATTTTCAGACCCTCGATTTCTGGCAGAAACACTCAATACCCTGTGAATCACTAAATTGTGTTGCAAGTTTGGCTCTGCCTGAGTCCCCGGTCAAACGAGAGTTTGTGCTGATTCTCCTGAATGCTCTCTCCACACCCCACCTCCTAATCCCTATGGCCAAGGATGGTGGCTCAGAACTAACCAAGGAACCATTGGGACTCAAACCACAGCAGTCATTCAGGCTGGGCCCCGCCAGCCAGCATCCACTCGCACATGAAAGGAGACTGTGGGAGGCCATATTGAAAAGCAGTGACCAGGCCAGGCCAGAGTTTTATATCGTGGGCTCAGAGCAATCACTGAGTAAATCCTCGCTGGTCAACCGATGGAAGTGCAGGACAACAGGAAAGCTTGCTTTCAGAGCGCCATTCCACCATTCCCTAGAGGCAGCCATAGTATTTTGAATTTTTCATCCTGAGCTGGAGATCTTTTTAATAATCTCCATGTCTCAACCTACAAAGAAGTAAGAACAGGAGAGCTATCCCTGTACTGATGTACTAAAAATTACTGTTCCAGAAGTGTGGCTCTAAGCAGGGTGGTTGGCATAAGATAAAAATGCCATTCTTTAGGGTTCAGGAAGGTTTAACCAGAGAGTTGCATGTAACCATTTTCATTTTCATGCTCCTTCCACTTACCCTGCTTCTGTGTGCTGCTAGTTCATAGTGACAAGTGATCACTGAGGAGAAAGAGAGAAAAATAGGTATTTAGAATAAGATCAGGTAAAAATAAATTATGCTCATTTCTTTCCATCCCCTTCTGTCCCTTCTATAAATAGACTTTTCCACTCAAAAACTGAACCTCAGGAGCTGGGGATTCAGTTCAATGGTAATGGGCTTTTCCCAGGATTCTCAGGGTCCTGTGTTGCATCTCGGGTACAAAAAAAAAAAAAAAACACAAAGAGGAAATAGGAAGTGCTATAAAAGATATATAACTGCATGAATATTTAAGTGTGTAGGATTGATAACCATACTTCTAAGTTCTTGTTGGATTGTTGAACAGATCTGTTTATAGTCTCACTGCTTGGATGTCTACTTTGTATGCTCTAATTTTGTAACTTGAACAACTATTTCTAAAAGGACAATATGTAATTTATCAACCAGTGATCTCTTACTGTTTATCCTTTTTTTAAAATTCTGTAATATTTCTACCTTTTTTCTGTTTTTTCTCTTTAAATTAAAAAAAAAAAAAAAAAAACAAAGAACCTTAACTGTGTGGATGTTGGATTTGGGAAAAGGAGGAAATTTTCAAAATTTTTTAAATTTCCATTTTCAAACAAGGATGCTTTTTTCTTTGTTCGTATTTCTGACTTTATTACTTGTCATAATGTATGATATAATGACATTAAATTGGGGAAGATTAAAGGGGAAATCACCTATTGTCCCACTCACTGGGCACAATTGTTGATATTTATTAAGAAACTATGTAGCAGTCACATCTCCACGAGATGTGTGCATTATCTTGTTCAACTTTCAAAATACTAGGAAGTAGCCATTATTGTTATCTGACTTCCTAGTTGAAGTTAAGATTCAGAGCAGTTGAGTAATTTACCCAGAAAGACACTACTTGAAATTGGTGAAGACATTACTCAAACTCAGAGGCAGATTCCAGTGAACATCCCCTCAACCACCCTTCTTTCATGTAACACTTTCATTATTCTTAAAATAGAGTTTGGGTCATATTGCACTTGAAATTTTGGAGCAAGACTGTTATCTCTTTCCTCCAAGCAGGGAGATTTCTAAGTTCTTATCTGAATACAGGAAAGCTAAGCCAATTCATTCCATTTCAAAATGTCCTGTGATGTTGTGTAAGTCACTGAAAGACAAAATAAAGATCAGTGACTAACAGAAAGGTGCTTTAGAACTTTACCCAGAAACGTGTAAAAAGTACAATCTAGGATAGAGAAAAAACTAGTATAATAAATCATCTGTTATTTTCTTTTCTAATAGTAGAGATTGATCCCAAGGAATCACAAGTGCTCTGTCACTGAGCCACACCCCCAGTCTCTTCTAAATTTGATTCTGAGACAAGGTCTCACTGTGTTTCCCAGGCTGATCTCACCCTCACAGTCCTCCTTCCTCACCCTCTTGAGTAGCTGCCATTAAAGTCAAATACCAACCAATCACCTTGTGACGAGTCTTCATGTAAAGTCACTGTCAGTCCACAGAATTTAGAACTTCCATAGACAAATCCCAAACCTGTCCACATCTGATTGATAATGAGTTATTAAAATCAACAAATATTCACTTGAAGAATGAACATTTATATGGATCTACCAAAAAGTAGGGTAGACCATGACATGTTTCACTCTTGCCTTCAACTGTAGAAATCAGATTTTCCTTGCCATTCTTCAGGGTTTTTCCACTTTTTGTAGAACCTGCTCAGTGGGCTTCCAGGTACAAGAAAATGAGGAACCTGTGGCTTCCACTTCTTCAGACACCCTTCTTGTGCTGAGCCCAAAATTCTCAGAAGGAATTAATGCTCCCCTCTCCTTGCCTGAGGCCAGTTCTCCCCAGTATAACCAGGCAGCCCTGCTGATGAGCACAGAAGCCATTGGACCTTTCTGGGCCTCCATTATTGGTGCTGGGTTGTAATGATTTTAGGTCCTGGATTTTGGCGCTCTAGTTTAACCTGAAGCTTTAGATCCTTTCTTCTCTAGGCAAATTCCTTTGTTTCCTTGAACACAACTACCGCTCCCTAAAGGGATGGGTTTCCAACAGCTCTCTGAAGGGATGGGTTTCCAACAGGGCTTTCCTGTGAAGCCCTGGAGCTTTGATGTACAATACCATGCCTGCTGGTTATCAGCAAGTTGAGAAGATCAGGCCTCACTTTTCCCAGACCTCCTGGCTGCATTCAGAGCAGCTCTGCCTTTATCTTTTTATATTTGGAGGTTCTATATAAAACTTTGCTTCAAAAGAAGGATTCTGTCACTAAATTTTGTTTTCTGATGAGAATTACCAGATTAGATGATTCCTGTGCAATATCATAAAATAACCCAATTCAAATTTGTGTATTTCCATGCAAGGCCAAAAGAATGCACCTCCTGCCTCCTTATATCAGTAGCATACTTATTTTCCTTGGCTTTTGTTATGTTCTTTTTTTATTGTGGCAATATTTGTGGAGGGTCTGGGTTATCTTAATTATACCAGCAGCTATAGATCATGTCTGGCTACCTGATATGTAATCTCTCACCCTCAGCCCTCAAGCAAACCATTTCTGAAAGCATAGATTGACCACATTATTTCAGCGCATGAGAAAGCAAGAGTTATTGTGTGGAAAACAAAAGCAGTGCTGATCAACCTCTACCTCCCACAGCAGAATGACCACATCTGCTTCAGAAGACAAAGAGATACACTGCAGTCAAAGACACCACTTAATACCAAAGCTTATGTTGAATTCTCTTAAAGAATGATGCATGTGCAAACTGCATCAAAATTCAGAAAATTTTGACTCAGAGTGCTGGAAAGGCATAGCTAGATTCCTAATGATCACTTTACATTGGTACCAGCCAAGAAGGTATTCTGGTAGTGGTGGTATGCTTTGCATAAACAGAGATGTAAGGAAAAGAAGCTTTTTGTATACATTTTGGTAAACTCATTGTTGATGTCTACATATTTAGTTTCATTTAAAATATTCTCAAACCATTGTACATAGACCATCTGTATTAGCCTCATGGCAAAGGCTGTTCTTGAAAAGTGAAGGTTTCTCCTAAATCACAATCTCTGAGAGAAGAGTTTGGGTGTTTATCAAGCTTTCCAGGGTTTCCAAAACATATCAACAGCTCGCTCACGCTCACTGTCTCTGGTTACTTTGCTATAAAATGGCCTGAGAAAACATCATTTATGAGTTCCAAATATTTTGTATTTTTTTTAAAAAAAATTTCTTTAGAGAAAAAAAACAGAAAGAGGATAGAAATAATACAAAATTTAAAAAAATAAAAACAAAAACCAGTAAGAAATCACTAATTGACAATTACATATTTTCCTCCTAGAAGTAGTTGTTCAAGTTATAAAAGGAAAGCATACAAAGTAGACATTTAAACAGTGAGACTGCAATCAGCTCTGTTTATCTATCCAACAGAAAACTTAATATTATGGTCATCAATCCTACACACTCAAACATACATGCAGTTATATCCTTTAGAATACTTTCCCTTCCTCTCTTTTTTTACAAAAACTATAATCAATTCTCGTACACTGTTTAGAAGTTCTACACATGTATAAGTATCTACATGCATACATAGCCTTTCTGTATTAGAGGGAAAAACAAACCAAAACAAGTCAACAATACAAATTCCTTGAGAAACACGAAATGAAAAGGACATATAAAACCACAATACTAGGTGATCTATGGTTGTCACCATGATGTCTCCTACATTTTCAATAAAATTGTCTATATCGTCAGGCATAATAAAATTAAACTTAGTGGTACATAGCACTATTAATAAAAACTGAACATTAGAGACATTATAGGACTTCAAAGGCAGTTAATAATCAAATCAGAATGGGTATTCTATTGAATCCTGCCATCCCCAGAGTAGTTGCCCCTGCTCCCAGATTTGACAAACTCAAGCATACCAGATTCGAATAAAATCAGTCAAGACATAACAGTGATATAGCCAATCTTCTTTGCCTCATCTCTGCTATGCTATTTTTCTGTCCTGTTGTTTACTTTTCTCCTTCATTCCACTTTCTGCCCCTTTCATTGAGGCCTTGTGCCATTGTTCCTAGAATCCTGGTGATTTTCTTCTCTCTCTCTAGAATGTCCTTCAGTATTCTTTGCAGGGTTGGATTGGTGGTCATGAACTCCTCCAGTTCCTCTTTGTCATGGAAATATCTTGTCTCTCCATTAATTTTTGAGAGACAGCTTTGCAGGGTACATCAATCTGGGTTGGAGGTTATTTTCTTTCTGGGTTTGAAATATTTCGCTCCAAGCTCTTCTTGATTTGATGGTTTGCATCAAGAAGTCTGCTGTGATTTTGATGAGTTTTCCTTTAGAGGTAATCTGTTTCTTTTCTCTGACAGCTTTTAATATTCTGTTCTTGTGATGGATTTCTGGGATCCTGACTATTATATATCTGGGTGTAGATCTGTTTTGGTTGTAGCTGGCTGGAGTTCTGTATGCCTCATATATCTGAACATCACTTCCTATGCTTGGGAAGTTTTTCTTAATTATTTCTGTGAATAGCTTTTTTATTTCATTCGTATTTGTCCCTGCTTCTTCATTCATTTTTTATTCTTAAGTTATAAATACTCTTGTCATCTTCTAGCCTTTGTATCATTACTTCCTGGTTCCTTGTTATTTTTAAGAGATCCTTCCTTTTGCGATCATACATTGCAAATCTATCTTCAAGTTTTAAAAGTCTGTTTTTAGTTTCTTTTAAGAAGTTTGCCAGCTTTCAATGGAGTTTTTAATTTCCTGATATTCTCTTTGGATCTGTTTCATGTATTCTGATTTTGTTTATATTCTTCATCAAAGGCTTCTCTTCTTTCTCTGGGTTCCTCCATTCTTCCATTTGTGTCTTCTTGAGGAGTACCCAGCATTTCTTTTATTAATCTTCTTATATCTTGCTTCACCTGAGTTAGAATTTCAGATTTAAATTCGTCAATGAGGTCACGGAAGTATTTATTTCCAATGAGGCCATGTCTGATACTGCATGTCCACTGCCCTCAATCTCCTCTGTATTCACCCTTCCTGGGCTTATTTTCCCTGGGTCAGTGTTTGAAGGCCTTTTGCTGTTTCTCTGTCTTGTCATGCTTCTGGTTTCCCTCAGACAGGTCAACAGTGGAGGTGTCTGGACCTTTACGTACTGCCTTAAGTCCCTCTGCAGCTCACTGGCTGGGGCAGTGCTGTCCTCCCCTGCCTGCTGTTGATCTGTGAGGTGCACGCAGGGGTGGCCGTGTGGGCCGCCCCTCCCCTCTCAACCAGCGAGTGACTTCACCACATTAGACTGTGCCCTGCAGATGTCACAGGTTCAGGACAGCCTCGTCCCTGGCTATCAGGTCCTGATCAGGGGCATGGCCCAGCCCAAGCAGATCCCCCCAATCCACTTTGGGCCAGGAGCCACCAACTGAAGGTGCCTCAGCCCTTGATTCAAGCCTGACTTGCCCAAATCCAATATGTCGCCCTGCCGGTGACCTCGCTCTGGGGAACCCAGTTCCCAGCACTCACCCAAGTCGGTGCAGCTCTGCTCGCTGCCTCCACTACCCATTGCAGCACCTCCTCCCCCCAAGGGTCTTGAGCTCAGCAACTCCCCACTCTCAGCAGGGCCAGGACCCCAGCTCGATCATGAGTCCAAGATGCACCCAGCACAGCTACTGGAGCGTGCTCAGCACAAGCCCTCCATCCACACTTCTTCTTCTTCTTCTTCTTCTTCTTCTTCTTCTTCTTCTTCTGCTTCTGCTTCTGCTTCTGCTTCTGCTTCTGCTTCTGCTTCTGCTTCTGCTTCTGCTTCTTCTTCTTCTTCTTCTTCTTTAACTTTATTTCTTTTTCCTCTGTTTCTTCCTGGGTCGGGAGAATTCCTCTCCTTTCGTCCGGTCCTCTGCATGGTGTCAGATACCAGCATTTGAGTTGTTTTTCTCAGAGAGGCTCTCTATCGTGTTACATCTCAATCGGCCGTCTTGGATCTCTCTCCAATATTTTGTATTTTGATGGTTGAGAATGAGGTTAAGCAGCCCCTTCACCACCCAATTTTAATTTCTAGACTGAAGTAGGGACCAAGAGGACTCCAGTGTTTGGGTGGAGTGTTATAGATAATCTCTGCGTTCCCTGCCAGTCCCTGACATGCTGTTCCAGTTACTGAGGTTAATTTAAACTTGAAGATCAAGCAGTTTATTACCTGGATACTTTTTTCTTTTCAGTCTGAGCTATTATCCATTATGAGGTACACAGTCAACCTGAAGAAATAGAAACCTTTAAAATATTTATGTACATATTTATGATGTGTGAAATGGAAAATGATACATCTGGGAACAAGTAGCAGAAATGAAAAAAGTGTCTAATAAAATAAGCAAGCCAGTAAGAAGCCATATATCATCTGACTAAGTTCTTCCTACAGGAACAACCAAATGAAATCTGTCTTGACATTCACAATTAAATATGCTTTAGACTCTAGCCAGAGTCCTACATCAAAAAACATGATCTGGTCCTTTGTGAGTCCATTTTTTTACTGAATAAACTAAATTTCTTAAACCTTTTATAAGTAGTTTTTCAAGTCACTGATACGAATTCTCCTTACCACAGTCTACTTTGAAAAGCAGGGGATGGCAACATTTTATTCTGTTGGTCTCAACCAAGTTTTTGACCAATGGACATTTAATGTGTTTATACCATGGCATTTTTACTTCCTGAATGATTTTCATTATCTCCTCTCTAATATCAGTGCTTGCTCCCTCATCAATGTCAGTACCCTACGTTTTTCCTTTTTCGATGAATCTTCCATTTAAAGTCTTTTATTTATTTATTATTTATCTAGTTAGTTTTGATTTTTTTTTTGAGACAGTCTCACTATGTAGTGCAGGCTGATCTTGAACTTGTCTATGCAGCCCAGGCTGGCCTCAAACTCACAGCAATACTCCTGCCTCAGCCTCCTGACTGCTGGGATTACAGACAAACTTACATCTAGTTTATTTCACTTTAAATTCTTAAAATACAAGTCTGATTATGCCAGTCTTATGCTAAAGTCCCTTCACTGGCTACCCGTTACCGGGTAAAGCCAACCTCTTGTCGTGACATAAGAGACCACTAATTTTTTGCTAATTTTGAGCATGACAACTCCTTTGACAAGTACTGGTTCAAGCTATTTTCTCCTTCTAGAATTTTCTCCTCTCTCCCTCCTTACCTATCCAGTGTACTTCACATGTTTAACCAACAGCAGGAGGCCACTGAGACAAAACTGAAATGAAGAATATTAATAGATAAAGCAGACGGCAGAAAAGTGGACTTAGGCTCAGAATGAGGTGGGAAAGTCAGTGGGAGGAAGACAGCAAAGGTCAACACAGTCTCTTCTGTATTTGAAAGGCTCACTCTGGCTGTAGTGATGAGGAATTGTGTGAGTGCGGAATATGAAGAAATCAGGGGCTGAGAGACGGATTTATACACTGCCCTGCACACGTGCACACAAAATGAGTCTGGAGGCAGTGGGAAGTTGATAGTCTCTTCATATTTTGAAATGGTTAAGATTTGCTGATGGATTGATATACAGTGTAACAAAAAGAAGACACAAAGATGATCCTCAAGTTTGGAGTAAAAGCAGTTACAAAACTGGAGTAGCCACTGGCTGAGAGAGGGTTGGAGGAACATTACTATAGGGTTAGAAATTCAGTCCCACCATGTTGAACTTTGGGTGCCTGTTGGTATTCAAGAGGGGGTGTCTTTTTTGGAGGGAGCCAGATATATGATCTGAATTTGAATTGAGAAGTTTTACCTGAAGGAACTCACTTGGAAGCTGTAGACACATAGGCATTTTGATCAACAAGTATAGATATAAAACAGGAATGCTAACATATGAAAAAAAAACTTGAAAAGTTAGATGAATGAATAAATGGATGACTGATACTGTCTGCAGTCCCAATTTGCACAGTAAAGTGACAAATACAAAGTTCTTGGTTGAGTATCACTTGAGAAATTTAATTCTTCACTGTTTTCTTTTATGGAGAACTTGTTGACAATTCTCATTTCTAAGAGCATACTACTAATGGGCTTATTTACTAGGCTAATACAGACATAATAAATACAGTTGTTCTAAAGTTAAACTACTCATGTCTTATCTGTGCTTTACTGGTGATACATTTGCAAAGAGAAGTAAAAATCAATATGATGAACCTATCAAGATTTAGATGGATATCACAACCAAAAGAGATGTTTAAGTGTATTAAAAATTCCTCACATCTTCATATGATGGTTTTCAGTTTGTAATGTGCTTTATCATCCAATATCTCTTTGTACTTCATGACATCCACTCCATATACCAGGCAATTGAATGTTATTATGCTCAATTTAAATTTTCAGGAGTAAATCTCAGGAGATAAGTGGCTTAGTGAGCTGAGAATGGGCCCTTGTGGTGGACATCCTCCTGGTCCAAGTGCCCACCTCACTATTGCTTGTCCCTTCAACAAAGATCCTGAGGGCCTCCCCACCCTTAGCTTTGGTGCCAATAAAACTTTCACGGGATAACAAGAAACACAAGTCATTTTTACATTTCAAACTTAAACCTGAGGAAGTGTGTAGTCGTTCCTGGACAGTGTTCAGGAGGTCCGCCGGACTGTGTGTGTGACAAGTCTAGGTTAATCACCAAAAATACCCTCAGGTGAAGGATATTGAACTCTCCAAAAGTGCACAGTGGAGGGACAGAACGATGAGACTTAAATGTGTTTTGGAGTCATCTTTCACTCTGTCACTTCATCTCTTGTTACCACTTTGGACTTGGATTTGTTTCCACAGATGCCAAGGCTTTGCATCCCATTTTGATGCTCAATCCTAATCCATTTTGCCCACACACTTACCTGCATCCACATTCTGATCACCTATTTTCAGCCCTAGAAACCTCTTCTCCACAAGGGATAATTCAGAATAAAAACAATCCATTGATTTTTATACCTGCCACCATCTTGGTCTTTACCTGCCTTTTTTTTTTTTGTACTGGAGATTGAACTCACGCTTGCCAGGCAGGCACTTATGCCACTGAGCTAAATCCCCAGCTTTTTTACCTGCCTTATCTAAGATGCAAAACAATCCTACCAGAAAATACAATGTTTCTATTTTACAAATGAAAGTAACTCAGAATGGCAAAACTTTTTGCATGAAAACTGGAGGAGTTTGGGCTTGACCTCAAGTCTATATCACCCCAAAGACCACTCTCTCCCCAACTCCGCTCTTCTCCCTCTCCTCAAGACCCACTCCCATTCTCCGTAAGACAAGACCAAGTATGAGCCACAACACAGCACACTTTTTCCGCTGGGTAAGTTTCACTGTGGCTTGTTTCTACCTTAAGCATCTCAACAAAGCTTTTCATGTTCTCTTCTCAACCTCCACCCCCACATTCCCGACCACTGCCACCTTGAAAACTGTCTAAATGTTATTAAAAGTACCGAAGTCCACATGTAAGCCAGAGACTTTAAATCCAGCCAGATTGAAAAAACTTTCACTTTCTAAAAAAACAAAACTTTCAATTTCATACCAGATCCTAAATCTGTTTTTCAAATAGCTACCTTAAATTGCACAAAACCAACTATAGGACTTATCTGAGAACTTCTTTCAGTCAACACATCCATGTTATTGCTTGAGTCAAATCAAGGTTCCTATACGACATGTGGCTAAGAGAGAAGAGGGTCTGCAGGGATTCTGTCCTGAGGCTGAGTCTTCCCAGGTATTCCCGTTGTCTCTCTCACACGGATGCGATACAAACAAGCACACACACACTCACAAAAAGAAGAAGAAGATCACAGGATTGGTGTTGGGGAGGAGAGGAAGGAAAAAGAGATGGAAAAAGGAAGTAAGATGTGTTATGTGCATGTGCCAACCTCCCACAAGGAATGTAGACACTGTGTACTATACTCACATACTAATTAATAAACTAAAATTTAAAAAAAAGCTACACTTTATGCTGGACATGGTGGTGCATAGCTACAATCCCAGCTACTTTGTAGGCTAACACAGGATTAAAAGTTTTAAGCCAGTCTGGGGAATTTATAGGACCCTTTGTCAAAATTTTTTAAAAAATTAGACAGCTTGGGTATGTAGCTCTGTGGTATAGCGCCTCTGGTGTTCAATTGCCCCCTCCACCCAGAACCACTCAAAACTGTAACAGAACAGTTTATAGTACTGTCCACATATTGTATTACAGAAGACAACCATACACATTTGTGTAATTATTTGCATTTTTAAATGTACTTATTCTTGAGGAATGTAGAGGAAATTTGAATGGAATGATCTACAAGACATTCACTTAATTTGGTGCTTCATTAAATGTGTATCTGCTTTTCAGATAAAAATTCATTAATCCAATATAGTCTGAGTTATATTAATGTATACTGAGCCAAAAAATACTTCCTGACAAGACTCATAAAAGAGCAAGGCTAGTCACAGAGTCTTCAAGCTACAGATAATGTAAGGTAGGGAGGAGGCGAAGTCACATCGTCACACCTGCCACCCATAGCAGAGCTTTACTGCGTGGTGAAGGAGATCTTCAGCCAGGTGGAAAGCATCGCTTTGCTGAACCAATTAGGACTACATGGCATGCTGAATGTTATGTTGATTGTGCTGTTAATAGGTACAAAGATACACACATACGGCTCAATAACGATCTAATTAACGACTAGTTTAAAGTTTATTTCTGGTGTCACCATTATGAAGGAGAAAATGACCCATAGGACATGGTCATTGAGAAAAGTGAAACTTGCTACGAAGTGTGCATGCTCCCTCCTACGAGCTTCTGTTCATGATATGTGCACTATGCTGAGTTTGCACAATCAGGCCAGCAGAATATCAACAGGCGAGTTTCGACTGGAATAAAATTGGCATTTAAGGTGTGAGAGTAGGGACAAAATCACACTGTCATTTTCACTTATGGATGGAGGTAGACAACAAACCATTAACCATGCATTGCATTGAGATTCCTGAAGGAGAAATATTGAAGGTGCTCAAGCACCACAGTGTCAGTAATTTCGCATAAATGTGCTTCGAAGATGTGTTATGCATCACCCCCTTTCCCAGCTTTGCCATGGGCTATGATTGATGTGGTTATGAGCAAAGTACTGAGAGGATGATATTCATGTTTCCCTCTTTGACAAAGCCATAGTAGTGAGAACTGACCCCGTTTGTAATCTCCTTATCTACAACTCCCTCTTTTGAATTGGCTCTGCAATATTCCAAAAGGTAAAATGTTGGAGAAGGACTACCAAGAAAAATAAATCATAGAGCCTTAAATGGTACTCAGATTTTAAAAACACTTTTAGGGCAGTTTGATGGCAAAGATTGCATATATATATATATATATATATATATATATATATATATATATATATATCTGGGTCCAGCCTAGTGACAGGCATAAAGCAGCATTTTTTCTGAGATTAAAATTTTAGATAGCAAAAGTCTGCAAGGTGTTATAGAAAACGAATTGCTATGGAGAGGTTGAGTGATTAAACTGTATAAAAATCTCATAGATGTTCTATTTATTCATTCACTTGTCCACTCATTCACTTTTCCCTCATTCATTCTTTCTGATAAGGAAAATTATTCTGAAGATGGACATGAATAATGCATCCAACATGAGTGAGTGAGAGAAGGAAGGAAAAGGCTATGATTATATTACTTCATTGATCAGAAGAGAGAGGCAGAGTCAGGGACAGAGAAAGAAGGAGAGATAGAGCTGTATTGTCAAAGTGGAATTTCAATCTGCCAGGGAATAGAACAGAAAAGGCCAGAACCAGAGGGAACAACTGAGCAGGAAGAGGAAAGGGTCCAGTGCCCAAACCCCGGGGACACTCATTTGATCTGGGGTATGTGGGGCCAGGTTGAAGTTCAGCAAAAATACAGGAAGAACAAGTCCCAAGGGCCTTTCGCTATGTTAAGGAGCATGCATTCTTTCCTCTAAAACAGTTATTTCCAATTCTGGCTGCAAGTCACCCTTGGGGAGCTTTTGAAGTACACTTCTTGAGGTTGAAATTTTCAGGGCTGTCCAGGGACTGCTGGGACTGAGTGCCACACTACAAAGTTTATGGTGAAGATGTTTAACTAGGGAAATGTCAAGGTCAGTGACATGCTTTATAAAGACAAGCTCTGCAGATTTGTACAGCGTTGACGGGGAGGGATAAAATGAGATAGGACATTAACACAGGCTATTAGAACAGTGATTTGCTTTTTTTTAAATTTTATTTTAAAGAGAATAAAACAAAAGAGGACTGAACAAAGCAGATCAGAACAGAACAATGTAAGCAACACAGCACTTCACAACAAGACAACGGGATATTAACTAATAGTAGCTACCATAATTTTGACTGTTTCTTGAGTTTGGCTTTTCTTGGATCCCCCCATCTTTAAGCACCATCATGTAATCTGACTTACTTCACTTAGCATGGTACTAAGTTCCTGCATGTTGCATAGGCCCTCAACCCATGCAGGATTCCATGGGAGGAATTCCTTCCTTTTAAGGCTGAAGAAGATCCTCTTACATACACACACCCAGAGACCACATTATCCTAATTCATTCCTCTCTGGCAGGCACTGGGTTCTTTGCACACCGGAGGTACTGTGAATGGTGCTGCATGAACCTGGGACTGCTGATGGCTCCGGCAGCAGCCTCTTCCTTTCTGTAGTTATAAACTCACAGCAGGACAGCCAACTGTTGCATGGTTCTAGTTGCAGGGTTTTTTTTCTTTCTGGAATCGGGGATCGAACTCACAACCTCACACTTAACAGGCAGGCACTTATGCAGCCGAGCTAGATCCCCAGATACTTTCAGTTTTTTGAGGTACCTCCATACTACTTTCACAAACAGCTGCAGTCACTTAGATTCCCACTAACAGTGCACAAAGGTTTTCATTTCTCCACGTCTCTACCCACACTTCTGCTTTCATTTTTTAACAGCTATCCCAACAGGGATGAGGTGACACACTGCTTTGATTTTTATTTCTCCCAGGACTGGAGATGTTAAGGATCTCTGCATGAACTGTTAGCCATTCCATGTCGTATTTTAGAAAAATGTCTGCCTGGGCTCTTTACCATTTCTTAGCTGGGTTATTTGGCTTTTGCTGTTTTATGAGTTGCTTGTATATTTTGGACAGTGACCCTTTATTGGATAAATGATTTGCGAATATCTTCACCCACTTTGTAGGCTGTTTTTTCATTTTGTAGGTTGCTTCCTTTGCTGTGCAGACCTTTTTTCTTTTCATGAAATCCCATTTGCTTTTTTTTACCTTTGCTGCCTGTGCTTTTACTATCATATATCAAGAAAATCACTACCAAGAACAAAATCATATAGCTTTTCTTACATTTTTTAACTAGTTTTTATGGCTTTAGGGCTTACCGTTAAGTCTTCAACCTACATTCAGTTAATTTTCATGTATGGTATCAAAGTTTTCCTTTTTCCTGTATGTAGATGTCCAGTTTCACAAAATTAAACACAGAACACACTATACTTTCCCTATTGTGTGTTCTTGTGTCTCTGTCAAAGACACATTCTATATGTGGCTTTTTTTCTGAGGTTTCTAGCCCACTGACCTATATGCCTTAAATGTTTTATGCAAGTATCATGCTGTTTTGACTACTATAGCTTTGTAATATAACCTTAAATCAGGAAGTGTGATGCCTCTAGCTTATCTTGGTCAGGACTGCTTTAGCTATTTGTGATCTTTTGGAATTCCATAGGAATTTTAGAGCTATTTTTTCTCTTATAGAAACAATGCCTTTGGGGTTTTGAAAAGGATTATACTGAAATTCTAGATTACTTTGGAAAATATTGGTATTTTGACAATATTAATTCTACTAATCCATGAATCTGGAACATATTTCCATTTATCTGTTCTACCTTCTTTAATTTCTTTTATCAATAACGTACAGTCTTCAGTGCACAAGTCTTTTACCTCCTTGGTTAAATTTGTTCCTAAGTAAATTATTTTATTTTCAACTCTTAAGTATTTTTAATTTTAATCATTTTAATAAATGGAATTTTTGTAAATTCTTTTTCAGATAGTTCATGTTAGTGTAACAGAAATGCACCCTATTTTTATATGTTGGTTTTGTATTCTACATCTCTGTGGAATTCATTTATTAGTTCTAGCAGTGTGTGTGTGTGTGTGTGCGTGTGCGTGTGCGTGTGTGTGTGTGTGTGTGTTGCCTTACATATAGGACCATGTCACCTGCAAACATGGACAATTTCGTCTATTCTCACCTGGAACCCTTACATTTCTTTTTCTTACTGACTGTTCCGGCCAGGACTTCCAGTAATATGCTAAATAGAAGTGGTGTAAGCTGGAGTCCTTGTCTTGTTTCTGATCATAAAAAGCTTCCAACTATTCACCTGTCAGTATGATGCTAGCTGCGCTTTTGTCGTACATGGTCTTTAGTTTGCTGAGGTTCATTATTTCTGCACCTAAATTGTTGGGAGTATGGACATAAAAGAATATTGAATTCCTTTAAATGTGTTTCCTTTATCTACTGGGAGACTGAGTTAGTTTTCCTTTGCCAAGGAGATTGTTTTATATTCTCATACACAAGTAACAAGAATTTGTTTAATCTCACATGCTATGCTTATAGGGAAGAGTGACTGTACCTGAAGTCTTTTCATAAAGTCACTTAGCTGATACTAGAATTTTACACCCAAAGAGTTACACCTGGTTTTTAGGGAGTGCATCAAATGCTTGCAAAAATATGTTCTTTTATAAAAGATGTTCTTAAAAATAGAGAAGAAGTTTGTTATTTCTTTGAAAAGAAGTTTTTTTTTAAAAAAAAAAGTCTTTTATGACAGCTACAGACTGAGAGTTTTGTACATTAGATCACTAACAAAGGATGCCTGCTTTAAAATTTCTACTCGACACCACACTAAAGACTGTGGTTGTAAAAATTAGAAATAGAAATGTCATCCAAATTAGAAGAAAAGTAAAACTATCTCTATTACAGGTGAGAAAATCAAGAGGAATACAAAAAAGAAGTACTAAAGGTGACAGAAAAATGAATTCAGGAAAAGATCAATATGCAAAAGTCAGTTCTATTTTTGTATACTATACATTACATTCAAAAAAGGAAATTACGAAAACAATTTCATGAAAAATAGCATTAAGATAGTAGACTACTTAGGAATAACTTTAACCATGGAGATATAAGATTGTATGTTGCAAACTACAAAAAAGGCTGTAGAAAACAAGAAGACCTAATTAAGTGGGATGATACCTCATTTTTTTTTGTAGGATGACATATTGATAGTCATAATAATCCTAAAATAATCTGCAGATTCAATGCAACCTCCACAAATCCTAGTAGTCGTTCGTGCAGAAATAGAAAATCTAATCCTAAAACAATCTTAGAAAAAAGTATAGTTAAGGGACTACTCTTTCTGTCTTTCAAACTTTCTACCAGAAAATATTCACAGCAGCAAGGTCTGTCATAAGGGCAGACACAATGATCAGTGGAACAGAACTAAAAGCCCAGACACAAACCCAAACATCTAGGATAACTGGTGTCTTCAGAAACCATTATTATCACATTTTATGTTTTACTTCAATAATTTTATCAGTAAAAAAACACTTACTATGAGATGGCCCCCCTCAGCCGGTTTTTAAGTATTCAAGACAGATATCGACTAGAAGAACAATGCGGTATACAGCAGATTTCTAGAACTTTCTTCCTTTTGCTTACCCAAATCTCTATGCCCAAAAATTAGCAACTCCCTATTTCCCTCTCCCCCGGCCACTGCCAATCACCTTTCCACACAGACTCTAGGATCCTATCTTAGACACCACATAACCTCACACGCAATCATGTAATGCTTATCCTCTGCATCTGGAACTAGCATCTTGCCCTCCAGTTTCACCCATACAGTCAGAGACTGCAGAATTTCCCTACTGTGTCCAGCTGAGTACTGCCGCGTGGCGTGCACTTACTGAATCTCCTTTAACTGTTCACCTGCTGCTGGACATTTAGACTGTGTCCACATCTTTGCCATTGTCCATGTTGTTGCTATGAACACGAGAGAGCAACATTTCTTCAAAATTCTGATTTCAGCTCTTTTGGACAATACCTGAAAGTGAGACTTGAACCACCAGTGGTACATGAATGAGTGTCCCTTCGGGTGGCATGGGGCAGTAGTCACACGTGATCACTGGTGGTTCAAGCCACCCAGCAACAAGACACACAAATTACAGCCCTGTTGTGAGTGCATTCAATAAAGTACAGTAGAGCAGTATAGTGAAACACTGGATGCCATCCAAACCACGAAACAGAACAACAAGCAGCAAGTTCCTAAAGACACAAGAGAGGAGCCATAATAAAAATACAAAAATGCATAAAAGTATATCTACCGTAATGTTAAAACACCTAATTAAAATGTAAGCTCCTAATTCCATGTATGAAAAATGGCTCAAGATACTTCATCAGATAACTGGTACATCTATATATATATAAATCACTGGGACTGTTCACAAAGCATTTAATACACAAATAGAGGACTGGGTGCAAACAAGGGACATTTTACGAAAGGGAGGAAAACCAAATTCCACCTCTTTCATAATAAAGTAATTATTTTCGGCTACATAATCTTTCACTAAGTAATGAGTAAAAGCTGGCCTACAAATAAGGATGCTTTGAGGGTGCTGTTAAACTTGCGCCCCTAACCTCACTGACTCACTGAAACAGAACTGCCGAGACAGAGCCAGTACTCACATCCTGGTTCACGGTGATTCCGACAGTGAGCCGCTTTCACCGACCTGCAGAGACCCGGGGAAGCGTGCGCTCAGTACCAAGAAGAGGTGCCCCGAGCAAAGGGATACTGACATGAACGCACACGGAAAACACATCCTAACTCCTCCCGTGTGGAAAGTACGTGTTTAGCATGACCTAATGGAGTCTCAAGTACTTACACATGGCCGTGTCCTAAGGATGAGTTGCCATTCTCTATTCCTTTCTAACAAGGGACAGAATTGCATTTTCTACCAACCACTGTTTCAAAAGAAGTTTCTTTTCCTGCCCTGTGTGTCAGGAGGAAGAGACCTCCTTACTTCTGTCTTCTCTCAATGACTCCTGTCCCTCCCGTGACACTGAAACGTGGGAGTCACTGCCTCCACACGCCCTAGTAAAAAATCCACAAATGCCACCTCCAGCAAGTTGTTCACACACATCTCCCCCCTCACCAGAGCAGGTCTCCAGCAGTCTACATTTACACGGGCATTTTCTCCTTCTCCCACTGCCTGCAACACCAAGCCAGTGGCCCATCACCTGCCCCACGGCCTGCGCTCCTCCCAGGACCAGGCGCATGGTGACAGGAGTGGCCACTTAACTAGCAAACAGCAAACCTCCGGAAGATGCTCAGAAGTGCGTCAGGACCAGGCAAAGCCACTTCAACAGACTGATGACTCACATCTCAGTGGTCAAAAAACAAAGCAACACTACAGGGAAATGTGGTTTTAGAGAGAAGGGGCGGAAAGAGAAGAGTGATTATGAAATCCCAGAGTGTGGTTTCCTCTCCAGACCTGGAAGCCTTAGTTCAGCTTCTAAGTGTCCATTCCTGGACCAGATCCATGGATAAAAACTAATCTCTCCCTGGCGATGGCTTTGCCACACCTCTGCCCACACTCACCTGGGAACAGGCCTGCTGCCAGCTCTCTCTGCACCACTCAGTGCTCCTTCCCTAACTCCAGGAAAGCCACTAAATCTGGCTTAGACACACAGTGGCCGAGGGGTCTGAGGGTTCATCAGAAACTGGTTCATCAGAACTATAGTTTTAGGCAGTTTTTGCATGAGTTAAAAAAGTTTGCTTTCAATTTGCTTTTTTAAAGATATTTGTTTAATTACCATTGAAAAGAATAACTGAGAGAAAATCAAATATTATGTAGATTAAATTTTAACACATTACCAATGTTGAATTTATGTTTTCAATTTAATTAAATGAAGATTCTCCATAAGTTTTTATTGCTTATATGAACAAGCTATTAAAAGCAAGGAAAAAGAGTCACCAGACTACAGAACAAATTTTTACAATCAAATCAGGTGACACAAGGATAAATGACAACCTGCAAACAGATTTCAAATATTTTGTATTCTTCAAACTAAGTTTTCTCATACATTGACCTCTTATTTGATGCATTTCCTTTTTAAAAATTGTAAAATACACATAATATAAAATTTACTATGTTAACAATTTTTAAGCCTAAGGTTTAGTAGCATTAAGAATATTCATACTGTGGTGCAACAACTCTCTAGAATATTTTTGCATTGCAAGCCTGAAACTCTATAACCATTTCAATATTTGTCTTTTTTCCTTTTTTAAATAAAATTTTAACCATTCCTCCTAAAAATAGCATACACAACATCCCTCGTTCTTAGCCATGACTGTCCTATTTATCTATTCTGTGCATAAATAGAATGCCTAACCATCCATTTTCTACTCACACATGTTAGTTATACATGGTAACAGGTTTCTGTGTGATACTTTCATACATATACCTAGCATGCACTGATCAAATCCAGCCTCAGTTTTTCCACTATCCTCTCACATACTCCTTTCTCAAACTCTGATAATCACTATTCTACCATAATGCCTCAGTTCATGAATGCTTCTGTTTGCGAACAATTCAGTTTAAAAACAGAAGCATTTGTCAAAATTCTGCTTCCATTCATGAACAACACATAAAACGTCTTGAATAAGGCCGTGGTCATCTTCCCCAGAATCATGGAATAAACTAAGTTTGTGAACCGAGGTACCTAAGTGCTTTTAGGTCAATTTTTAGTTTATTCAAATGAGAGTATTGTCTTTTTGTGACTGGCTTACTGGAACTTAGCATAATGTTTTCAAGGTTCATCAGTATTGTAGGATGTGTCAGAAGTTTCTTGCTTTTCAAGGCTGAATAGTTCATTGTTTGTATATACCACATTTTGGTCATACATTTGTCTATGGGTAGAGATTCTAACAAATAAAAGTTATGATTTGGGAAGTGTATTCTTAAAATACCTACTTTATAAAACAGAAGTATGCACAACAATTATTTTACAAAGGGTAGGGAGCAATCTGCTACCTTCCAAAGAAAGGGAGAAGAAATGGAGAGAGACTTCAGGACAGAGTGTAGAAACCAAGGCAAAGCATCAAAGGGGGAAAGCAGGGGATTACAGTAAGGTCTAGGGGGTTCTCCCTCTCCTCCAATCACCACTGTGGCTTTTTTTTTCTTTTCTTTTTAATTTCTATGGTCAAGTTGTATGTATGGAGATAACACAAAACTCTCTGGATAGCATAATCTTGGAGTTGGTGAATGTTCCTGCCCACCGTTAACTCAAAGGGAAAGCTGCATAAATATTACAGAAAAATTAAGAATTATTTTCTTATTCTCATCTCAGAAAAGGGCTCTGTTTTTAACTCATGGAGTAAATAAAGTGTAAAGAAGTCATTTGTTCTATTTTGCTTGAGGTCTCATCTCTTTCTGTGATAGTCCAAAAGTGATACCACCACCAATAAATTCTGTATAGTACTTTGAAAAAAGCAAGTTACCTAAGTTTTCCGTATCAGTAGAGAGGGCTCCTGTCTGAAGTTGAAAGCTTAACAGTAGCACCCTAGAGCAATTAGTTAGGTCCACAAAATAACAAAGGCAACAAAAGAAAAACCATTATGCAAATATCTGGCCAGTGATTGTCCACTAACCCCAAGGAGCCTTCACAAAGAATAGAGGAGAGCAGTCGACCTGAAGAGTTCTCTGCCACCCTGAATTACTAGACCTTTCTGTATTCATAAGAGGTTTCTACATGATTTTTCCTTGACAGGCTTATGGACTTTCTTGATATGACAGAAGAGGGAGGCACAAGAAGGATGGATTGAGGATACTGGTTACCAGCTGCTCTGTGTGACCAAGGCTTAGACCATAGTGAGTGCTGTGAGACACTTAGGAGGATCCTACTACAGCTCTGGGCATTGCAGACCCAAGGGATGAGGAAGAGTTCTCTAGGTGAAGAGGAAGAGTGGGAACAACAGCATGGACAGGGCCCTCGTGACAGCGGGAATGACATGCTGGGCAAAAGGCCACTGTCAGGTAGCACCAACAAGCCATGAGTGAGGTGGAGGTTGTTAAGGTTTTCTCACGTTACTGAGCATGATGCCACCTGGACGGTGAGTTGAACCAGACAGCTGGGGTGACACCCAGAGTTTCTGTTTTTGAATCCCTGAAGAATGTGCATTCGATGATACTGATGGGGCTGGCCTGGGGAGCACATAAAGAGTCACCAATAGAGACAGTGCATTCAAGCTGGGATTAGAGGCAGAAAAGGCCACACCTTCTGCAAAATAATGCTCATTACAGTATGTGATTGTAACAGAGAGACAGGGATGGGAACAGGCAGCAACCAAGCCCTTAAAACTGACAGTTGCTCATGACTAACTGGATATAGGAGGATGGGATCTTTATAGTGTGGCATCAGGATAGTGTTACTCACTGAGGAGAGATGGGTGGGCTGATTTATAGCAGAACATAGCAATTAATTGGTTCCCAAAGATTTTGCTTATGAATCTCACAAGTAGAAAGTAATAACCAAATTATATATTTCAAATATATGTGTCAAATACACATAAAGTAAATAATCAAGTGTGTTTTTCAAGAGATTAAAGAAATAGAAAAATGGGCTGAAGACATAGATTAAGGCCTTAGTAAGGTATAGCGTGAGGATTGCAGGATATTGAGCTCCATAGAGACAGTGCCAGGGCAAGTGAGAGCTGAATGAGCACTGGGCGACTCTGCGCCTTGCTGAGAAAGCAAATAAACACGGGCGAAGGAGGCCCTAAGAAACCGAGAGACAAAATGTCATCATTTGCATTCGTTGTGCAAACTTGCAGAAGTTCCCAGATGCTTCCATTAACTTCTCAGTTTTCTAAGAAGTGCTCAGAGAGGCGGAAGACCATGTTTGCTAAAGAGAAAGGAAAATTAGAAGACATGGCACAGGCGGATAAGGATTGTTATGAAAGAAGAATGAAAACTTACATTCCTCCTACGGGAGAAACAAGAAGTTCAAGGATCCCAATGCACCCAAGAGGCCTCCTCCAGCCTTCTTCATCTTCTGTCCTGAGTAATGTCCAAAAATCAAAGGGGAATATCCTGGCCTCTCCATTGGTGATGTCCTAAAGACCCTGGGAGAAATGTGGAATGATACAC
Source organism: Hydrochoerus hydrochaeris (assembly GCA_004027455.1). Lineage (NCBI taxonomy): Eukaryota > Metazoa > Chordata > Mammalia > Rodentia > Hydrochaeridae > Hydrochoerus > Hydrochoerus hydrochaeris. The sequence continues at coordinate 193,699 of PVLA01000765.1, forward strand.
AGCAGATGAGAGGCAGCCTTCTTCTCCTAAGGCTGCTTTTCTAAGCTGAGGAAAAGTATGCACCTAAAAAGAAGTACCTAAGCCAAAGGAAAAGTACGAAAAGGGCATCACTGAAGGAAAATTTGATGCAGCAAAAAGGGGAGCTATCAAGGCTGAAAAAGCAAGAAAAAGAAGGAAGAGGAGGAAGATAAGGAAGACAAAGAGGAGGAGGAAGAGGAGAAGGAGCAAGAGAATGAAAATGAGGCTGATGATGATGAATAAGTTGGTTCTAGCATATTTTTTTCTTCTCTATAAAGCATATAAAGCTATAAAGCATTTAACACCCTGTATACAACATACTCCTTTTGAAGAAAAAGAAATTAAAATGTAAGGCTGTGTAAGATTGTTTTTAAACTCTATAGTGTCTTTTTTTTTGTATAGTTAACACACTATCGAATGTGTCTTTAGTTGGCCCTGTGCTGGTGGTATTTTCAATAGCCACAAACCTTGCCTGGCACAGTATGGGAGTTGTAAATTGGCATGGAAATTTTTGGTGCACAGCACAAATTCGTTGTGTATGGGGATGGTAGTTTTTCGTCTTCACTTGTCTGCGATGCAGTTTATGTAAAATAATTGTTTTGTTAACTGAATACCACTCTAATTGCAAAAAAAAAAAGTGGCAGCTGTTTTCTTGACATTCTGAATGCTTCTAAGTAAATAAAAAATTGTTTTTAAAAAGCAAAAGTATAGTGTGAGCACAAAGAAAAAAAAGTGAAGCTGTAGAAAAGATGCAGAAATAACATGTAGATAAAGAAGTCCTATTTAAAAATTTTGAGGTGAGAAGTAATTTAAGTAATAGACAAAGGAGAAAGCTTTAAGAAAGAAAGAAAGAAAGAAAGAAAGAAAGAAAGAAAGAAAGAAAGAAAGAAAGAAACAGATGTCCTCAAGGTACTCAGAAGTGCCCAAAAATCCATAGAGCAGATGAGAGCATCCCAGGAGGGAATGTCCTACAGCTGCCGAGGGGACTGACCCGAGAGGTCAGGACATCCCTTGGCTTCAGACACAGTGTGCTGTGACTCCAGGGAAGGGTGTGTTGGTTGAGTGAGAAGCAGAGCAACTGGATACAGTACAGTACCAGCATGAGGCTGCCATATTCAGAGCAGCGGAAATTCTCTAAATTGGAAACTCTACAGTTCTCTAGCTTAAGCACCTTAATTTTATGTACATGGATGTTTGAAAATGTCATCTCTACAGGAAAGCAACCAGGAAAGCTGGAGAGTAAAACTGACATTGTACTTGTATTGGCCTAGAAGAAAGAGGGCCGGTGACACAGTTCAAAGCCCCGGAACAAGAGTCTTCACAACAAAACCATCCCAAGGCGACTGCAGCAGACTTTTCAGAGTAACTCAGCAGGTTAAGGCAACATACTCTGCTCATCTCTTTCTCTCAAGAGCATCCTGTTTCTGATCTTTTTCCTCTCATCACTTCATCCCCAGCATGTCCTCCTTCCCTGCCCTCCTGGCCTCTATAATCTCAGGCCTCTGGGACTAAGCAAATGGGAATGGTGTTCCTCCATCAGTGTGAGACAGGGTTGGGAGGGCGGGTTAAAATACATAACTGACACTCAGCTGGAGTGGAGAGTGACAGTGGCAAGGGGACAAGACAGAGGAAGTTGGATGTGATACAAATAAATTACAAAATTAATTCCAAAATACAAAAGATTACCACAAACACTGGTTAACAGAGTAATATTCCATGCAGAAAGCATGCGGAAAGAAGCAATTAAAAGTAGTTGAAATTCTAGTCAGGACCATGAATATTTTGTGGTATGCATCCAGCAGCACTTTGAAATGTTTGGAATCTTCAGACCTAAGTTTACCATTTGGTTTTAGCTCAAACATTCAAGTATAATATGACATGTCCTATGGATATTTTAAAAAATGAACTAAGGAAGCCAATGTGGTGCATGCTTTAACACCAGCTACTTGAAATCCTGAGACAGGATGATCATAAGCTCCCTTCTCAGCTTGCACAATTTAGTCAGGTCCTATCTCAAAATAAAAATGTTTCCAATGTGAGAGTGTGGCTGAGTGGTGGGAAGCTTGCCTAGTATGTGAGAGCCCCTGGGTTCCAGTTCAAACATCACACACGCATGCAAGATAAATGAACAAAAAAACACTGAGGATGACAAGGTTTGATTTTTAAAATTCCAGAAACCTCATTTTAATTTTTATCTCTCAGCATTTCCAAACCATTCTTCTGATTTATTAGTGACTATTGATACTGATTTTGTAGCTACTTGCTCTATGAGAAAGCTCAGAACTGAATCCTTTTGCTAGCTAACTTATTTGAAACAAAGTTAATTATTTAATCTATTGGTTTCCCAATAAGCAAGATTACTCCATTTGATTAAATAATGTATAAATTCTTGGCTGGTTTAACAATTTCATAAGCATTACACATTGTACTGCTAACTGTAATATAATAGTTTATGGCTTGCAGAAAACTGATGAAAGCTTAGATATTATCAAATTAAACACATGATAAAAAGAAGTTCCAAAAGATTTAAAGTTAGGTAGATGTTTTTAGGGCTTGTTACAAACTGAATGTTTGTGTTCCCCTGAAATTTGTATTTTGAAAATTGGTGGCATCAGTGTTTTAGTGATTAGGTCATGGGAATGTGTTCCCTTATGAAAGGAGACTGAAGAGCTCCATCTCCCATTCTCTCATGTGAGAACAGCTGCCTGCACACCAAGAAGTTCACCAAACATCAAATCTGACAATGCTTTGTTCAAAGACTTCTGAGACTCTACTACTGTGGGACATAAACCTCTATTGCACATAAACCACCCAAGCCAAGGTAGCTTATTATACCAGCTGCAGCAGACTAAGATGGGACCACGTCCAGAATCAGGTTTAGAATCAGAGCTCTTCCTACTGCACTTGTGCCTGTTACAGAAAGAAAGGTAACACTAAAGACTGAGCACGAAACTTAGTGTGAGTCAGATGTGCGGAAAGAGTCAAATTCAAATAAGATGGGAACCCCACGACTTTTACATATATGAGACACTAAGTTAAAGATAAATGAAGAAATCAAAAGACAAAAAGGCTGCAAGTGTATCATTGCCCACAATGAAAAACTGGTTTTTACTTACAGAATGCTTGTAAGCATCTTCAACCTTCTAGTTACAGCAGTCTGCTATCTACTTGTTTCTACAGTGTCCACATGTGAAAACCCACAGTTAGAATCATATCTTCTCAGTCTCACACTGTATTGTATTTTACCTGAGAATTTATACATAATCTGCCAAAGGAGTAAATAAAGTAAATGTGGTTATCACTTCTTTCAGCATTAGTCCATCAGAGTCTATGCAGGTGCCTTAGTTACTTTTTTCTCTCCTTGTTGAGAAAAAAATACCTGATGCCCAAAATTAGGGAAGGAAAGGTTTATTTCTTATAGTTCTTGGAGGTTTCTGTCCATACTCAGCTGGCTGTAAGGCAGGGTGGCATGGCTGGGGGGCAGCCCTTCATGGAGGCTGTAAACAGCAAAGGTGAGAACCACTGAAGACAGAAAAATACACCTTCTTCTTGCTGTTACAATGCATATTGCTCTGCCCCTGGGGGGAGTGCAGCACTCACACCATCAATCCCAATGCCAGACAACAAGCCAATCACAAATGCTAGATTCAGCCACACCCATGATTGCATGAGGCTTGGGGTGGGCAACACAAACCGTAACAGCAGGAAAGGGGTGTGTGTGTGCATACTCACATGAATTCACTAATTCATGTTTCAGGCTTCTAACTGGCTTATCATAAATAATAAAATGAAGCCTCAAGAAGCATCTATAATTCCTCAAGTCAAAATAGTAACAATGTAACATGAGTAATCTCTTCCTAGCTTGTAGGCAGCCCTTGAAAACTGACTTTTCTTTAAAAAGAGGTAAGGAAAAGAGCAAATTAACATGCATGGAACCCATCTACTTATTCAGCTAACAAGGGTGTCTTTTCTGTGGTAGTGTTAGGGTTTATTTTTAAATAAAATCTTATTAATTTGGAGACTTAGAGATTGCAAATGAGTAGCCAAGCTTAAAAACATGGGTCCATGACACACATCATTCTACACAAACTTGAAAATACACATTGAGCGCAAAGAAAATTATGGATAGTCACAAGATGGAGAGGCTTAGAAATAAAACCAATGCATGAGATGAGAAAATTAAATTCAAACTTCAAAAGGAAAGTAACGGACATTATAAATATATAGGGGAAAATTGAACTTCCATGGGATTTTTTAATCCAAAAAGGAAAGTCAACAGGATGCAAAAGCATTTTATAATTTTACCCACAGGCTGGTAAAAGCTATTTTTAATCTAAAAAGGCATAAAATTTTCTGTTTTTTCATCAAAGCATTCCTAAAATAGACAGAAGGTAGGTTTTATAATCCCCATTTCATAGATGGAAAAATTGAAAAAGAGAGTAACTTTAGATTCATACCAAATCATTTGTGACATTGGAAAATGAGGCCTGTATTTCTTATCTCCCATTCTTTCCTCACTAGAGTAAGCTAGAACGAATGACTAGAGAAATCATTCCATTTTCTATTCTGTAGAAATTTTAAGGCTAGGTGGCCATCCCTCTGTTCCCTAGAAAATCTGGCATTAGGGAGGAAGAGATGTTTTATTTTTTATTTTTATTTTGGTATTTAAGATGATTGTGTGTTTGTGTGTTACTTTTAAAATAACACAAAGAAAAATTTTCAAATTCCTATCACTCAAAATTATTTTTCAAATATGAGATAATTTTTTCTAATTATATTTGTTAACTTGCTTAAGTCTTTGCATTATACTAAAGAAATATTATTTTTTAATATAATGAATTGAAAATACAAAGTTGAAAGTTTTTAAATCACCCTCAGGAAAACTCAGTATCTAGAGGCAATCATCCCAGACATTAAGAAAACATAATTCTTGATATGTGTCAGTGCATCTATGACTACAGAAAAGAAGATGGGCAATAGACACATAGATTTTTAATAAAATTCTAATTATGTCAACAGTAATTTAAAGTAATGATAGCATTTTAAAGAAAAATGGTAAGTTTAACTTCATTTCCCATAGATTGTGTAGAAACAAAAATAAAAGACTGGTGTAGAGACATACACCTATAAACCCTGCACTCTGGGCAGCTGAGACCGAAAGATCAAAAGTTTTAGCCCAGTCTCAGCAACATTGAGTCTTATAGAGGTCTTGTATTAAAAAACAAAAAGAACATTAAAAAACAAAAAGGCACAAGAAGCCTAGTCTAGTGGGAAGGCCTTGGGATCAATCCCCAGTATCACAAAAAGTAAACTAAATTCATCTAAAGTTGGATAAGATTCAATACAAGTTCAAATTCTTACTTTTCCACACTATTTTCCTATATTGGTCTGGGGCTGGGGGTTGCAGCTTTGTGGTAGACCATTTGTCTAGCATGTGTGAAGCACTGGGTTTGATCCACAAAACTAAACCTGTAACTTTTTTTGTGTTTCAGTACAATTGTTCACCTAGCCATTGTCTTCAGCTGGAGTAGCGTCCTCATAATAGTGCACTGCACTGCGTAGGGTTTAGCATGTGCGGTTACCTTGGCAAAATTTTCTTTACCCACATCATTTTATTTTAGCCTCAGAACCCAATTGACCACAGCACTTGTGTACTGAATCATCAGCCTTTCATGCTTGTCTGACCTCCTGCTGTTTCAAGACAAAGAAAAACCAAGTGCATGCTTAATAGGAGGACAGGGCCTGGGACCCTCATTCTGGCATCCAAAGAACAAGAATGGGGATGTTTGAGATATTCTTTCATTCTCTTTATGTCTCCTTCTCACAACTCTAAGTGAGAAACAGGGAGTTTAAGAGAACTAATCTGTCAGAAATCTACTTTTTAAAATGAAAGCTACCAAAAGAAAAATCTGGAAAAAGTTTGCAAAAACTCAATGTCCCTTTCATATGTATCTTAGTCTTCCTAGTTTTTAATAACCATTTCCTGACATATCTTATTCTCTTCTGAGTTTAGTCTTAGACAGAAGAGAGGCATTGGGCATTAAAGAAAAAATTCAAATAGGTTGTCTCAAAGGGAAGGAAAATGCTTTTCATCGTATATGCTCTATGTACCAAGTTCTATCACACATATCTCCTTGAGTCCTGATGACAAAATAAAATTATTTTCCCAATGTAAGAATAAGAAACTAGGACCTGGGAGCGAGATGACCTTTCCAGGAATACACAACCAGTAATTGAACCAAAATTTCATGTCCGAAAAAATTTTCTCTAAATCTGGGTGAGAAACGTACAATCATCATGAAATCATTCATCTTATACGTGGGTAGCCAGATGTCACACACAGTTTATGTTCTGGGGACACAGAGTAAAGCACTGCATGGCCCCTAACTTTGGAGGTTTGCAGTCTAGAGAGGGAAGGAAAGTGAGGCTAAAGGGCCGCATATGCAGAATTGGCAGATCCAGAAGGAACTGCAAATGACATGATGCTTTACATTGAAGACCCAAAGAATTCCAGCAAAAAACTCTTAGAAATAATAACCAGCTTCAGCAATGTAGCAGGACATGAGGTCAACAAGAATCCCAATTGCACAAGGAATGGCAAGAATTAACAAATGGAATTATGTCAAATTTAAAAGTTTATGCATAACAAAGGAATTAATTAGTAAATAGAAAAGTAGTCTACAGAATGGGAAAAATTTTGCCAGCTATGCCTCAGAAAGGATTAATATCTTCTAGAATAAAGAACTCAAAACACATAGGCCACCTAAAGTAAAAGACTCAATTAAGAAATGGATAAGTAAGGTGAACACCCAATTCTCGGAAGAAATACAAATGATCAGCAAACATTTACAAAAATGTTTAGTTTTCCTCTTCTCTAAAGAAATGCAAATTAAAGCAATGCAATGATTCCCTCTTATGCCAGAAAGAATGGCAATCATCAAGAAATCAGAGACAAAATCTGGGGTATCTGCAGTGATAAAAGAACCTTCTTACATTTTTTGGAGGAATAAAAACTAGTACAATGACTATGGGAATTAGTATGGCAATTATTCAAAGAACTAAAATTACAAATTCCATATGATCCAGCTATTCCTCTTCCATGTATTTTCCTCAAAGAGTTAGATAACATCAAACCGCAGTAATGCAGCTATACAAATATTTAAAGTAGCACAATTCATAATAACTGAATCCTGGAAGCAACCTGTAAGCCCATCAATAAACAAATGGATAAAGAAAATGTGGTCTCTGTAAATAATGGAATAGTACTCAGCTATAAAGAAGGATAAATTCAAGACATTTGTAGGCAAATGAATGCACCTGGAACATATAATATGTCTCTCATTTGAGATAACAAAAAACATAATAAAGGAGAGCGAGAAGGAAACAAGGGACTAGATTTGTTGCAAATGGGAAGGAGACCAAGGGCGAGGGGAGAAGGGGAAGAGAAGGGATAGTGAGAAAAACTAAGATATGTCATGGGCAGAAAGGCAATAGCCTTAGCAAATGCAAAAATGATACGGATGTCATAGGTATGAGTTAATAATAACAACAGGAATGAAGACGGGGAAAGAGAGTTTAGAGGCAGAGGAAGGCAGGAAGAAGGGAAGGGGAAGGAATTATAAAAAGAACTGTGTTATGTACGTGCACTGTCTCCCCAGGATGAATGTAAACCTCATGTATTACTGTGAACATGCACTAATAAGATAAAATAGTAAAACATAACCAAATAACTGAAAGCAAGTACTAACACAAACAGAAGGACCTCCTCTAAGTCACTTAATACCAAACTTATTAGCAGATGGAAAAACTAAGCTTAAAGTACTTCCACTTGCAATAAACTTGAAAATCTAAGGCCAGTCCAGTTATATATAGAGATAAGGGAAAACACCTTTCACCAAAGAGGAGATGAGGCATAGGGAATTTTACGAGATGAGAAAAGAAATTATGATCTTCATTTATTGACCACCCACCACATCCTTATTACTGTTTTTAGTGCACTCATATGAGTTACGTTAGGCTTCCCAACAAAGCTCTGACTGACTCATTTTATGGATAGAGAAGCTGAGGTTCCTGTAGGGGAATGATCGCATTTTATAGTAGGTTCTTGTACCTGAATACTACACAGCCCTTAAAATAATGTTTTTGAAGATTTTTTTTAATGGACGTGACATTATAATGAAAGTGTGCAACAATGAAGCTCTCAATTTCCATATATACAACTAGGAAAAATACATCAAATTCTAGCGGTGGAATTAGAGATGATTTTTATACTCATTTATGTATAGTTTTTTAAATTTAAGAAAACTAAGTTTTATTTTATTTAGGAGAAAAAGTTATGTACAGAAAAGATATCTTTGTCTATTAAGGTTGTTGTAACACAATACAACAAGCTGGGTGGCAAAAAAACAAAAGATTACTTTGCAAAGTTCAGCTTTCATAGAAGTCTAACACCAAGGAGCTGGCAGATTCAGTGCCTGGGGAGCAGGACCTGCTTCCTTGTTCATGGAAGATGCCTTCATTCTGTTTCCTCACAATAGGAGTGATCTGCTTTTCCAAGGTCTCTTTGATAAGGGCACTAATTCCAGTCATGAGGTCTCCATTCTCATGATCTAAAATCTCCTAACAGTATCCACTTGCAGCTTAAAATTTGAGATACTAACATTCATATCAGGCCAGAAGGTAACAAAATAATGCAGAATTTCAAAGAAAAGAAAAATAACATCTGGTAAAAAATAACCTTTGATACAAACCTTAAAAGATGGATTGGAGTCCCACAAGCCACGACTAGATACAAAGAGGCAAGAAAGATCCACTCCAGGCAAAGAAGGGCAGAGTAAGATTAATAAAAGTTTCGGGGCACATTAAAGGAAGTAAAGAAAAGACCCATAGGAGATGAAAGCCAGATTGGAAATGCCCATGTATGTCTTAAAAGTTCAGAATTTCTTTCATAATCAACAGTAAACTTTTGAAAGTTTTAGGTGGGGTAACGCCATGGCCAAAGGAATGATTTAAGATATTAATCTTTCAAGAATATGTACAATGAATGAAAGATGAAAGAAAGTAAAGATAGGAAGAATAATTATAGTCATTAAAGTGAATGAGCCCTACAGCAAAGATACTTGAACTAATATGCTGGCAAGACAATGACCAGGGAGGATCATGTGACAGAAGTTCTCCTCCCTGCTTCTCCAATCCGACCGCATCCCTGCGCCTCTTGCTTTCTTGCTGGAAGAAGCCAATCACATCACTGCTCAGGGTCCTTCACATTCTGTACCCTGCACCCTCCTCCCCTGATCTTTGTTCATTATTTCATTCTTTGGGTCTTATTTTCAATACTTCTTCCAGAAATGTTTGCCCACACAAGGCAGTTGACTAGGTCTTCTTGTTTTACTACCATGTAGCCCTGAACCTTTCCTCATTCCACTTACCATAATTGATAGCTAATAACTAATGCTTACTGGGTTTTTCAGTTATTTTACAAGTATTATTTCATTTTATTCTTAAAACAGTCCCATAATAGTACTAATAGTACTAATATTACTATTCTGACTTACCCAGATATACTAGTTCACAAAAGGGAGGTAATTTAATATAATAACTATTAACATGAGTATAAATCTAAACAGATTGGATACTCTTACTACTGACCCATTACCACTTATTAGCTTAGAGCAAAGTCATTTAGTCCTTCTGAATCTCGGTTTTCTCATCTGTAAAATGGGGTGATATCTGGCCTCTTTTACATGAAAAAGACTGATACAGAGTAACTGTAATGTATTTGATGATGTGATAATTTATTATGTGATAATTTGTTTGAAACCTACTTTCCCATCCATTCTGTGAGAGCACAGAGTCTGTCCATGAAATGTGGACAGTTTTGGCCATCACTATAGCATCATCATCATCATCTAGCATGCAGACCGTGGGGACCTGGTAAATACTGAACGAGTAAACAAATGGAAAGCTGAGTGCATGAACCTTACCACCTCATACAGCCACATACACAGAATACTTCAAAATTCATCGTGCTTATTTCATTATTTTATTTAATTTAGCTATATACTCAAATAATGAAAGGAAGGAACTAATATTTTCATTTTTCCTTTGAAAATGCAAAGCCCTCAAAAATCATTTACTTAAGGTCACATAGCTAAAAAATGATAGAGCCAAAGAAGAACCACTTGGACTGTCTGAAAACGGAGATACCCTGAAGATAACTTAGGTGACAGTTGCCACAGGCAGGGTCGATCCAGTCAGCATTCTTTATCTTCTCCAGAGCTGACTTAAGCCTGGGCCCTGATCTTGCTGTGAATGCTGAAAAGTTCTCTGATTGCTGCTTCAGCTAGTTCTGCACAGCACTGGTTGGTCCCCCCTACTCCAGGCACCTCCTACACACCCCACTGCCCACCCCAATCTGCGTACAGCCTCCCTGACCACTTACAGACCCCCCTGCCCACTCCAAATTGTAGTACAGCCTCACTAACTGAGCCTGACACCAACCGAGAGTACTTTGATTGGCCCATCACAAGTGATTTCTTCTTGGTTGGATATGAAAAAGAAAGAGATTAAATGAAGTAACTAACTTTCAAGCCTGGTTTACCAGGAGAATGACACAAATACAAATTAGTCAATATGGAAAGAGTTTGAGGGAACACAGAATTCGTTCAACATTAGACATGTCAAGTTTAAGATTCCAAGGAGACCCTTAAGTGAGCAGCAAATGGAAATGTGACTCACACTTAGGAAAAAGGTAAAAGCCAAGATAGAACTAAGGGAATCATGTATGCAAAATGAACAGCCAAAGATAAAGAATTCAAATCTTACAAGATATCATTTAGGGGGAACTTTTCAAGTGTTTGGTGGTGTGCTGGCACCCCAGAAGAGCAATGGGCTGTGTCCCGATGCCTGGGGTTGAGGCTCAGACTCCACTTCCAATAGTACAGAGCCACACTTACCAGATCTATGCTGAGTCCAGAGTCCGTTTGTTTAAAAATTTTGCCATTAATAGACATATTTAAAGCACTAGTATAATATATATTCTCTCTCTCTCTTTCTTGCTCTCTCCTATTACCACAGCCTCTTACAACAACTCTCTGCCCCCACACAAGTTTATGATAGGGAGAAATCATTAACCAGTATTTAAATTGTGATAAGTGAGCAAGAACTTAGCCCCAGCAACTCTAACTGAAGAATATCGTGTGTAATGATGATCGTGTGTGATTTAGAAAATATTTTGATTCTAGAGTAGTTCCAGTTCAGTGGTTCAGTTACAAATGCAAACCAGTTTGCTAGAGTTTAACAAATTTTTTTTAATTTCTCAGTTCAGTAAAGAATGAAAACAATAGCGTTCAGCAAATATATTTAGTACATTCCAGGTTTTTGCTCATCATTCTGCACCCCATCAATTTCTCCAACTGATGCTGGTGTACCGTATATCAGGTCTCAATTTAAAAAGGCATCAGAACTGTCCTTGATGGATTATCCCACAGGGAGCCCTTTCTTTGTGTGGTGGGTGAAGCTAGGGTGCAATCTCATAGGGAAAATACTTGCCCAAGAGTTGTTGCAGAGAAGGTGCCAATCAGAGGATGCCTTAAAAACAACAGTGCCACAGGGATGAGAAATTACTCAGACACAGCTGCCTCTGACAGCACTTCAGGTTTCAGGCAGATTATCACCTCGTTAGTGTTTCCTTCTGGGTCCGATTCCCACAGCCACAAGCTACACATGGCCCCTAATCCATGGGGGACTTGAGCAATGTCAGGGCAAATGTAAACTTCTGGTGGTAATCACATGGGACAGATCCTAGCCTTCCTTTAGCTAAGCCTCCAAAAACTAAGAGGGAGAGGGGAAGAGAGATAGTCAAAGAAGGAAAGAAATAGAGGAAAGAAGACAAGAGATGAGAAGAAAGAGAAAGAAAAAGAAAAGAGGCCCATGAACAAGTGAACTTCTTAAAAACTATTTCTCTACCCATAACCCTATAGTCTCAGATGCTAAGACTGGAAGAACTCAAGTTTGAGCCCAACCTGGAGAAGTTAGTGACTTAACGAGACCCTGTCTCAAAATAAAAAATAAAAATAGATTAAGGATGTAGCTCAGTGTCGAGGCCCTGGGTATAAACCCCAATATGCAGGGGGAAAATGTTTAGTATTATCTTGGATTTGGGGGAATACACAAATGGGTTTTTGTTTTGTTTTTTGTTTTTTGTTTGTTTGTTTGTTTTTTTCAGTTACAAAATGTGCCTAAGACAATCACTGAATTTCCTATGGAAAATGTATAATGCTACATAAAGTAGAATTTCTCCCACTTCAAATATACTATTAAAGCAGTAGATTATTTGTCAAGTGTGATCCATTTGACCTTTATATTACTAATTTCCATTAAATCTTTTTTTTTAGATTCATGCAGTTCCTATATATTTTTTTTAAAAAATTTATTTAAAGAGAAAAAAGGGAAAAGAAAAGAGGGTAGCAACAATACAGAATTCTAAAAGGAAAAAAAAAACACTAAGAAATCACTAGTTGATAAATCACACACTGTCTTCCTGGATGTAGCTGTTCAAGTTATAAAATTAAAAGATACATAGTAGACATTCAAACAGTGAGACTGCAAACAGTTCTGCTCAAAGATCCAACAAAGATTCAACAATGTGGTCATCTATTTTACACACTCAAACATACATGTAGTTATATCCTTTAGAGCCCTTTCTTTTCCTCTCTCTCTTTTTTTTATTTAAAGAGCAAAAAACCAGAAAAATGATAGGAATATTACAGAATTTCAAGAAAAGAAGATAAACAGTAAGAAATTACTAGTTGATAAATTACACATTGTTCTTTTAGAAATAGTCTCTCAAGTTACAAAATCAAAGCACACAAAGTGGAAACTCAAGCAGTGGGAATGCAAACAGATCTGTTAAACAATCCAACAAGAACCTAGAAATATGGTCATCAATCCCACACACCTAAACATACATGCAGCTATATCTTTTATAGAGCTTCCTATTTCCTCTTTTTTTACAATAGTAATTATACATTTTTAAAATTTTATTTATAGAGAAGAAAAAAAAAGCAAAACAGAAAAAAGGGTAGCAACAATACAGAATTTTAAAAGAAAGAAAGAAAAAGAAAGAAGAAAAAAAGGAAAATGAGAAAAAGCCCCACTAAGAAATCACTAGTTTATAAATTACATACTGTCATCCTGGATGTAGTTGCTCAAGTTACAAAATTAAAGGGTACATAGTAAACATTCAAACACACTACAAACATTTCTGCTCAAAAATCCAACAAAGATTCAGCAATATGGTCATCTATTTTACACACTCAAACATACATGCACTTGTATCCCTTAGAGCACTTTCTTTTCCTCTCTTTTTTATAATAGCAATTAATCACACTTGTAGTTCTTATTTACTTTTTATACTAGAGACACAATATGATATTTATAAATATGATTCTTATTTATTTCACTAATGAGCATAGTCTCAAGTTGTCTCCATTTACCTATGAAGGCCTCAAGACCATCCTTTTTTATAGCTGAGTAATAGTCCATTGTATAAAAATGCCACTTCTTTTTCATCCACTCTGCAGTTGGTGGGCATCTTGGTTTGTTTCCAGGATTTAGCTATCACAAATTGTGCAGTTATGAACATGGATAAATATACATCACTGTGACATGACCTTTTCAGATTTTCTGGGAAAATACCCAGGAGGGGAATAGCTGGATTGAATGGGGCTTCCAATCCTAGTCTTCTGAGAATTCTCCATATGGATTCCCATAATGGTTGCACCAGTCTACGTTCCCACCAACAGTGGACCTCCTTTTTCCCTTCAACCTCGCCAACATTTGTTATCAGTTGATTTCTTGATGACAGCTATTCTTTCCGGAGCGAGGTAGAATCTCAATGTTATTTTAATTTGCACTTCTTGAATGACCAGTGACGGTGAACATTTCTTCATGTATTTATTTGCCATTTGTATATCTTTATCTGAGAACTGTATCTTCATCTCAAATGCCCATTTTTGGACAGGGTCTTTGAATTGGGGGGGGCTTGATGTTTTTCAAATCTTTATATGTTCTGGACACAAGTCCTTTGTCTGAGGGGTTGCTGGCTAAAATTCTTTCCCACTCTGTGGGTTTTCTTTTCATTCTGTTGATTTCCTTTGAAGTACAGAAACTTTTCAATAATATGAGATCGCATTTGTTGATTCTTTGAAGTGTTTCCCATGCAGTTTGTGTTTTTTTCATGAATCCTCTGCCTACCTCTATGTCTCCAAGACTTCTGCCTACCTTGTCTTCCAGTAGATTTAGTGTTTCTGTTTTAATATTTAGGTCTTTCATCCATTTAGACTTTAGTTTTGTGCATGGTGATAGGCTTGGATCTAGTTTCAGTCTTCGGCATGTGGAGAGCCAATTTTTCCAACATCATTTATTAAAAAGACTATCCTTCTTCCAGTGGACATATTTAGCCCCTTTGTCAAATATCAGGTGGCTGAGTGTCTTTGTAGTTGTGCTTGCATCTTCTAATCTGTTCCATTGATCCTCAGGTCTATTTCTTTGCCAGTACCAAGCTGATTTTATCACTGTAGCTTTATAGTACTGTCTCAAGTCAGGAATTGAGATGCCTCCTGCCTTGCTTTTGTTGCCTAGAATTGCCTTTGCTATTCTAGGTTTCTTCTGTTTTCAAATGAATTTTACTAGTGTTTTATCTAGATCTGTGAGGTATGTCAATGGTATTTTGATTGGGATTGCGTTAAATCTGTAAAAATAGTTTTGGAAGTATGGCCATTTTCACATTGTTGGTTCTTCCTAACCAAGAACAAGGAATATCCTTCCATTTTGTAATATCCTCTTCAATCTCCTTTTTCAGCGTAGTATAATTTTCAGCATATCAATCTTTTACATTTTTAGTTAGGTTGATTCCTAAGTATTTCATTTTTGTTACATGTTATTGTAAAGGGTGATATTTCCATAATTTCTCTCTCAGTGAGTTTTTTGTTTGTGTACAGAAATGCTATTGATTTTTGAGCATTGACTTTGTATCCAGCTACACTGCTGAACTTGTTTATTAACTCTGGTAGACTTTTAATGGAGATTTTTGGGTCTTCTATACAGAGTATCATGTCATCTGCTAATAGTGATAATTTAACTTCTTCCTTTCCTATCTTTACTCCTTTTATTTCTCTCTCTTGTCTGATTGCCCTGGCTAGTGTTTCCAGAACTATATTGAAAAGGAGTGGTGATAGTGGACATCCTTGTCTTGTTCCTGATTTTAAAGTGAAAGCTTTCAGTTTTTGTCCATTTAGTATAATGTTGGCTGTTGGTTTATCATAGATGGCCTTTATAAGGTTGAGGTAGACACCGTGTATTTCAAGTTTCTGAAGGGTTTTTATCATGAACATGTGTTGGACTTTGTCGAAAGCTTTTTCTGCATCTATTGAGATGACCATGTGGTTTTTGTTTTTGGTTCTGTTGATGTGTGAATTACATTTATTGATTTGCGTATGTTAAGCCATTTCTGCATTCCCGGAATGAACCCCACTTGATCATGATGTATAATCTTCTTAATGGTTTGCTGCATTCTATTTACCAGTATTTTCTTGAGAATCTTTGCATCAATGTTCATTAGTGAGATTGGCCTATAGTTCTCTTTTTTGGCTGGATCTTTCTCTGGTTTTGGTATCAGAGTAATACTTGCCTCCAGGAATGATTTAGGGTGGATTGCTTTTTTCTCAATTTCATTGAAGAGTTTAAGGAGTATTGGCATCAAATCTTCTCTAAATTTCTTGTAGAATTCAGCTGTGAAGCCATCCAGAACTGGGCTTTTCTTTGTTGGTAAGTTTTTAATTACATTTTCAATTTCAATAGCTGATATTGGGTTATTCGAAATTGCTATATCTTCTTGGTTAAGCTTTGGTCGTTCATATGTTTTTAGAAATCTGCCCATTTCCTCTGTGTTTTCCACTCTATGTGAGTAGAGATTTTCAAAGTAGGTATTCATGATCTTTTGAATTTCCATGGAATCTGTAGTAATTTCTCCCTTTTCACTTCTTATTGCATGAATTTGGGTTTTTTTCTTTCTTTCTCTTGATAAGTTTAGCTAGGGGTTTGTTAATTTTGTTTATTCTGTCAAGAAACCTGCTTATTGATTCATTAATTCTTTGTATTGTTTTTTTTTTAGTTTCAATTGCATTGATTTTTGCTCTAATCTTTACAATTTCCTCTCTTCTATGAGCTTTGGGTTTAGCTTGCTCTTCTTCTTTCTAGAAGCTTGAGATGAAGCATTAGGTTGTTTAATTGTGCTCATTCTATTTTCTTGATATGACAATTTATTGCTATATATTTCCCTCTTAAGACCACTTTCATTGCATCCCACAGATTACAGTATGTTGTTTCTATATTTTCATTGAATTGTAGGTATTGTTTTATTTCTTCTTTAATTTCATCTGTAGCCCACTGGGTGTTCAAAAGGTTATTATTTAATTTCCATGTATTTATGCAGGTTTTACAATTTCTTTTGCAGTTAATTTCCAATTTCAGTGCACTATGGTCAGATATTATGCATGGTATGATTTCAATACCTTTGCATTTACTTAAGAATGTTTTATGGGATAATATAATGTCTATTTTGGAGAATGTCCCATGTGCAGCTGAGAAGAATTTGTACTCTGATGTGGTTGGGTGGAACACTGTGTAAATGTCTACTAAGTCCAATTGCTCACAGGTTTTATTCAGTTCTGTTATTTCTTTGCTGACTTTTTGTCTAGTTGATCTATCTCTTTGTGACTATGGGCTGTTAAGATCTCCTGCTATAATTGTGTTCTTGTGTATTTGATTTTTCACGTCCATTAGTATCTGTCTTATATAGTTGGTTGCTCCTGTCTTTGGTGTATATATATTTATAATTGTTAGTTCTTCCTCTTGAATTTTTCCACTAACAAGTATGTAGTGACCTTCTTTATCTCTTTTAATCATTTTAGGTTTGAAGTTCACATTGTCTGCAAATAGAATAGCTACCCCTGCTTTTTTCTGGGTTCCTGTTGCATGGAATACTGTTTTCCATACTTTGTCTTTTAATCTATGAGTTTCCTTTGGGGTCAGATGTGTTTCTTGTATACAGCATATTGTGGGATCCTGTTTCTTGATCCATTCTGTCAATTGATTTCTTTTTATAGGTGAATTGAGACCATTTATATTTATGGATATCACTGATATGTACTGGCTGGACTTTGCCATGTTATGTTCCAGTTATTTCTTTCTGCTTTTCCCCTTATTTCCACCATCTACCTTGTGGTTTCTTTCTGTTGTTGTTTTGGGGATTATGGTCATTTTTATCTCTGTCTAGTATGTCTTTCAATACTCTTTCTAGGGTTGGTTTGGTGGACATGAATTTCTTCAGTTGTTCTTTGTCATGGAAATATCTTGTTTCTCCATTAAATTTGAATGAAAGTTTTTCTGGGTACATCAGTCTGGGTTGAAGGTTGTTTTCTTTCAGGGCTTGAAATACCTCACTCCAAGCTCTTCTTGTTGAGGGTTTGTGCTGAAAACTCTGCCGTGATTCTAATGGGCTTTTCTTGATAGGTGAGTTGTGTCTTTTCTCTGACAGCTTTTAGTTTTGTTTTTATGCTGTATGTCTGAGATCTTAATTATTATGTGTGTGGGTGTGGATTTATGTTGATTGTGACTGTTTGGTGTTCTATATGCCTCACTTATCTGCATTTCAGATTCTTTCCCCATGTTTGGGAAATTTTCTGCTATTATTTCTGTAAATACTTTATGTATGTCATTTGCCTGCACTCCTGTATTTTCACTAATGCCCATTATTCTTATATTGTTGCTCTTGGCATCATCATGAAGCTTCTGGATTGTCATTTCATGCTGCTTTGTTATTTTTAAAAGTTCTATCCTTTCCTGATCACTAAATGTGATCCTGTCCTCAAGGTCTGAAATTTTATCCTCTGCTTGCTTTAGACGATTTTGCATGCTTTCAATAGAATATTTTGTTTCTTGGATGTCTCTTTGAGTTTGTTTCATGAATTCTGCTTGTTTTCTATATTGTTCATTCAAAGTTTCAGTTTCCCATGATCATGTACTTTTTTCTCTATTTCTTCTTTAGTTGCATTCCACAACTCCTTTATTGAAGCTGTTATTTCTATCTTTACACGGGAGAGTACTTCTGATTTGATTTCCTCTATAGCCTGATGCAGTTGTTTTTTTATTTCACTTGCTATCTTTTCAGAGATTCCAGGTGTGTTACTTTTGGGGTCCTCTATCTCAATGTATCCTACACTTGCTTCTGGTGAACTATGTGTTTGAGACTGCATTTTGCTTTTTTGTTTTGTCATTTTCACTCTGCCTGATGTTTTCTATGTGTAGGAGGGGATCACACACACTATTTTCAGACTCACCAAAGTCTTACAATTAGTTGTAGTGGGTTTTACTACTGGCCCTATTTATCCCCTGTACACCTCTATTTTAGGGGCATACTCACCACAATGATACAGTTAATCCGCTGCAGTCCAAGGTTTGCCACCTGGGAGCAAAGTTCCAAAGATTTTCACACTAACTGGAGCCTGCTGAGTTCTTCTGATGTTCCAGGTGTGAGGGCTGGCCCAGCAGAAGCAGTCCAGGGCAGTTTTCAGTCTTGGGTGGGCTTCCGAGATGTTTCAGGTGTCAGGGTGCACCCACAGGGGAGGCTCCAGGCAGCGCACGCCTGAGGCAGGCCTCCTCAATGTTCCCAGTGGCAGGGCAGGCCTTTGGGGGAGGTTCCAGCCAGCTTAAGCCTGAGGACGTTTTCCTTGATGTTTGCAGTGGCAGGGTGAGCCCTCAGGGGAGGTTCCAGACAGCTTACCCCTGATGTGGGCTTCTGCTAAATTCCCTGTGGCAGGGTGGCCCATGGAGGAGGTTCTCCATTAAAACTTAAATGTGGGGTTCTTTGAAGGATTTAATCTATTCTATTTTTTTATCCTTAGAAATACATCTATTTGGAAAATAATAAACAGCTGCCACAAAGGAAGTGATGAATCATCACATGATCTAGAACAGTGTGAAACTGAGAAGGAAAATAAGACATAAAGTCAGATACCCTGAGTTCAAATCCCAACGCTTTACCTACTTAGTAGGTAGCGTTGGGCCGTTTTACTTTCTGAGCTTCTTTCCTTCTCTATAAAGCAGACTAAAAGTGGTATCAGGCCCCCAGACCTGGCACAGAGAACATAATTAATATGCATTGTCTCACTTTTCTGCCCTTCTCAAATAAGTCAGGGGCCACCTGTTTGTGTCCCCCCAAATGTATCAGCTGCTAAAGAGAAATCCTTGATATGACCTAGCCTACAAAATAAGATTAGAGCCTGCCACAAATATTAGTATTCTGTGGATGTCCCTCACCTCATTTATCAGACCATGAAATAGGCCTAGGAAAAGAATTGCTTTTTTAAAAAAGAAACTAAGCAAGGCAACTATTTTGATGGGTGCCCAGTTGAAAGATGGTTTCAGAATGCTCTGGTGCCTGAGTTCACCTTAGCTCACCACTAAGCAAAGTGGAAAATAAAGAAAAATTCTTCTGTAAATTTCTGTCCCTGGAAATTTATTCTCAGATAACATAAAAGAGCCAAAGGACAGGGCCAGGGAAACAGCTCAGTGGCACAAGTACCTGCCTGGCAAGTGCAAGTTTGTGAGCTCCATGCCTGGTACATAATAATAATAATAATAATAATAATAATCGAACAAACAAAAACAAAGGAGACCAAGGATCAGAGCAATCTGGATTTAAACATTAGTTCTGTTGAGAAAGTTATTTACATTTCTGAGAGTTGGTCTCTCATCTGTAAAGTAAAAATTATAACAAAGTCTTTCTCATGGGGTAATGGGAAGATTAAATAAAAGAATGTAAACAAGTGCCATGGGACATGATAAGCACTATTAATTATTACAGCCACAGTACCTCACAATGACCAATGACAAAATTCAAGATTATGAAAGCAATATCTGAGAGCAAATGTCTATGACTCCTTTGTAAAATTATCAAGTATAATTAATGCTATTTGATTGATAGGCTCATGGAGGTTTAAAGGCTTGAGTTGGTTAGATTATTTTCAAACTTTGATATTTATTTCATTTTCTCTCTGTTAAAAGCTGCAACTTCTGAAGTGACCAGACAGAAAAGTTGAAATTCTTAATATCTTACATGATAGCATTTCTTTTATTTAAATGGTAATAGTTTCTCTTAAATCTACAACTACAAAGAAAACACTAAGATCAGTTTATACTATATTATTCTATTCTCCCTTGAAAAGGAAGTTGGAAGTCCAATTGTCTGGTTTAGACTATCCACTTAATGAATTAGAGTAAATACTGCATAGGAGGACATTTTTTATAACTGGTACAGAGCCCTATTTCCAGACTGATAGTGAAACTCAAAACCTCTAGTTCTTTCTAAAAATGGAACCTTCATATTTCTTCTCATAAAGCCATCAGAGAAATGATATCTCATCTCGACTTCTTTCACTTTTGTAATAACATTCTGCATGAAACTTCCCCCAGTGTTCACTGACCTTCTCCACTTTGTCCCTGAAAACCTCTGGTTATTATCTTTCATTATAGTGACCATTTGATTTACACTCACAGGTGGGAAAGAGCAGATCTGCAGCTGCTGATTGTGATGCTCTGTCGCCACCTGTACTTTATGAGCCATTTCATCCCTGATTATGCTAATCTTATAGCATTGTATTTGAACAAGTTGTTGCCTCTCACAGACTAAGAATATTATGGAGACAGCAACCAATGCAATCAAATATTCTGTTCTTGCATTTCAGTCACTGCCTTTCCAAAGAAGAGCCAAGAATATAAATTTTGATGGAAAGAGAAAAGTGAAACTTGAACATCAGAAAATGTTGAAAAGTATCTGTAATTGTGTGGAACTGAATAGTTCACCTTCCGGTGAATGCCAATGAGTGCAAACTTACCAATTAGACTAGCTTTAACTAAGACAATGACTTATCTCTAAATTAACAGTATTTTCTTCCCTTCTCTGTACCAACCTCTCTAAATACTCCTTTCTGGGGTTCTGTTAAGTGCTTGATGCTGCAGAAAGCAGGATTAAACACAGTAACTCAAGAGCACTCGGCTTTCCGCTGTGAATATTATACTCTATTTCCACTTGATTTTGAAAGTAAATATTTCTTGGAAAGGAACCCTATGAAAGGAAAAACGATGATCCTGGTTTCCACCAACTAAAATGCATTTATCATCTAATGTGAACAAACTGCTAGAGAAAATGGACTAGCTGATATGTCTAAGGTTAGAGAATGAGCTGTGATGATTGTGTGGTAGCAATATTCTCAAGGAATTACAGTCTAAAGATATATATAAAATGACGGGGGCTTTTGTAAGTATCCAGTACAGGATATGATTCCAAATGTAATGAAGACTCATTATCAGAAGGTGCAACTGGATAAAGAAGCCCATGTAATACTACAGGAGACACTAGCATTGTGTTGAGGAACACTGTAACTTGCTGGTATTTGGGAAACAGGGTATTATTCTAGACAGAAGAGATAAGTAAATGCCTAAATCTTTTATAGTATTCTCATTGGAATTCTCTGGAGATAATTTTTCCAGCTGAGTGTGTATTAAAACTTTTATATTAGAATCTGAGGAAACAGACACTCAATTTTAAATTGTTCATTCATGACCCAAAGTATGGAATACTTTCATTATAAGATCTTTGTCTACTTAATAATTTCCCCATACAAGTACGGTATGTACTAGTTTAATTGAAGTTAATTTCATTAACTGAACTTAATATGTATAATGAATATTTTATTCAGATTATTCCTATTCTATTATAATTTGCAAGATTCCTAATCATCTGTATTGTATCCCTGAATTCTTTCTTTTAGGACTCAATTAGCTTTCCATACCTGTATTCTTCAAGTCACTTTCTGCATTTTTCTTAACCCAGTCATATTGAGCTACTCACTGTTTTCTGTCTGGGGTTGTAAAGTTTCCCACATTTATTCATGTTACTTTCTCCCCATGAATCTGTTTAACGTAAATAGTAGGTACTGTATGTAGGAAAAGCAGAGTTGAGCAAAAAACAGTTCTTCAGGAAACATTAATGGGCAGAAGGTCTGATCTCTCCTGAAAAGTGGAGAGGAAATAAAGGGCAAATCCCTTAGCAAAAGTCTAAGAGGATGGGCCAAATATGAGAAGATTCAAAGTACCAGGCCTCCCCATAGGGTGACATCTTTCTTGAGGATAGTTGTGGCAGCGTCTGCTCTTTATAATCATGCATGAAATCCAGCTTCCAGCTTTCTAGAAAGTGAGGCAACAGAAAGCACACTATTCTCTCTATATTTCTTATGTCATTCAGTTTTCTGCGTTTTTCTTCCCACACACAGGACAGAAGTCCTCTGTATAATGGTGTATTCAAGTTCATGTGGGGAATGACAACCTGAGCTTCAAACCTTCTAAGCAAAATCTTCCACATTAGTAGCCTCTGCTCTTTTTTAAAAAATTTTATTTAAAGAGAGGGCAAAAATAAAGCAAAACGGAAAAAAAGGGTAGAAATAATACAGAATTTAAAAAAAAAAAAAGAACAGTAAGAAATCACTAGTTGATACATTACATATTGTCTTCCTGGATGTAGTTATTCAAGTTACAAAATCAAAGCACACAAAGCAGACATTCAAACAGTGCAAACAGCTCCATTCTCTGATCCAACAAAAACTTAGCAAGGTAATTATCAATCCTACACCCTTAATTATGCAGGCACTTATATCCTTTAGAGCAGTTGCTTTTCCTCCTTTTGCTTTTTAAGTCCATTATCTGTTTAGTTATATCATGTTTCAGGTTGCTCAGTACCTTAATGACCTGTTTTGTTGTTATTTACTTTCTAAAATTTTTTATTTATTATTATTTTTTATTTTATTTATTTATTTTATTTTTAAGGTAGTAAAGACAGCAGAACAAGACAGGACAGAGCCAACTGAGGCCGTGCAGTGAAACTGGCACAGAACCTCACAGCAGGCCACTGGGACAACAGCAATAGGCACAATAGTACATCTGGTTTTCTTCACAATAGTTGTTCCTTCAATCAGGCAGAGCAATATCGAAGGAAATACCAAAATTACAAGAACAGAATATTGAATAGAGCAATACCATTGATCAAAACAGAGCAAAACAGAGATAAAAATATTTGCCCTCAAAGAGATGGCAGAAGAAAATCCCCCTTATTTGCTGTATCGCATATAGTCAAACTCGCAAGACATGCTTAGATCTCCGGCTCTCACTTGCTAGCGGGGGTGGGGTGGGGGAATGTTTGATTCTTAGCCCGCACCCCGGTAAGCTCACAGCCACCCACCAGAGGGGTGAACTGGCTGCTCATTTTCCCAGCGCCCCAAGGTCCAACATGGTGTGTCACGTATCTCAGGAAACACTGATACGGTTCTTGCCCTGGGGCGGCCGCAGCTTGCCGGGCCACAGCCACTTACCAGAGCAGAGAGCTGGCGGCTGCCTGTTTTCCCAGGGCCCCAAGGTCCAACATGGCCTTAGCCCCTGTTGTTAAGACCAGAATTTCTAGGCTACTTCTTAGGAAATTTTCATTAAAGACTACCAGTTTCAGAGTTTCAGGAAGAAAATTATATTTATTATGAAAAATGATTTGTGTGAAACACTTTTTTGAGTCATGCTCAGGATATAAGGTTTGCTTAGAAGCAAAGAAACAACTCAAAAGTTTAATTGAGCCATACATAATAATAAAGCTCCATATAACAACATTCCTATATTATAGATAAGCTGTTTCCACTGTCTCCTGCTGGAAGTTTAACTCTGGAAAGGATTCACATAACAACTTTAAGAAAGGCAGAGAGAGAGAGACACTTTTCATCTTTCTTAGCATGGTTCTTGGAGATATATATTATTTCTCACTGGCAACTCAACCTTCATGGTGCTCCCACTTCAGATTACTTCCTGTCTATGACTGGTAAACTTCTCAGTACCTTCTGAAAACATACAATTTACAATCGTGTTTCCTGCCTAATACAGGCTAAAAAGGACTGGCAGGTTCTTAGTGCTGTCTGCCATAGCTACATTGAAAGAAAGAACTGAGGGACCCAAACGTTTTAGCTAAAAGAACATGAATGCATTTTACTTCATAGGCCACAAGATGAAAAAAACTAACCAGCTTCTGTCCATGCAGCTGGAAGTTTTTTATTTATTTTTACTAATCATGGTTAGGCACAAATAGCACACAGTAGACAGCAGATGAGTAGATGAATGGAGGAATAGATGGATGGATGAGTAGATGGATGAATAGTGCACCTTTGGCTAGAGTCAGTGCAGACAAAGGATAAGCAAGAAAAACTCATGCTTCAGATGTACTATTTGTTGTAAATCAAATTAAAAGGTATAACAAAAGAGAGTCAAAAGCTACAATTAAAATTTTAGTCACAGATTTCAACTCACCTTGGTTAACTAATTTGGATTTTACTGAGAACTAACTGTGCTAATGCTGTTTTCAAGTCCATACAAACGCTGCATGGGGTTGAGTATAGTGGATCTTAATGTTAACTCTTATATAAAACAATAAATTTAAAAGACAGCAATTCTACCCACAGCTATAGGTCATGCATGGTTTCCAGCTTTCTTAGAAAAAGGTTTCAGTTAAAACAAAAATAAGGGCCATTTCATTTGCATTTGCTGCAACAGGCTGACGGTGCAACAGGTTTGGATGCATTTTAATTGAAACCATGAATTACTCCACATCATCTGGGAGGCAAGAGTTCATTATTCTGATGTTTTTGCTTCTTTAGGAAACAGAAATAGCCCAATGGCTCAGGAAATATACACATGTCAACAGGCTCAAAACACAGCACTCTTTCTGACTCTTTGGTGTTTCCCTCTGCCTGTCTCTCCACAACAATGATAACAATGGTAGCACAAAGAGGGGTTAGAGTAAGGTGAAAAGACAACAGACCCAGGATGCTCTTAATCCCCTCAGACTAAGCTAGGACCATAGACTGGCCCAGTGATGCAAAATCCAGTGCTAAATTCCTTCCAAAACCAAAATACACAGCTGCCGTCTTTCTGACATGAAATCTGAGAGCAACCTTTAAGAAGACAAGGCAGGTAACAGACTAAGGGTACCTGTAACCCTATAGACCTCTATTTGTTTGAATTGATAAACTTAGAAGTTAGAGGGCCTTTTAGATGGGAGGACTTGATCTCCCCAGGTTTGGGGTGAACTGGGAAAGATGCAAACAGAGGTTACAGTGGCAGTCAGAGCACAATAAAGAAGAATATTTCTCCTCTCCCTGCCCCATGTACAGTGTATCAAGGGTCCTGGACCATGGTAATCAAGGAAATGATCTGTTTTGGTTTATGGGTCTCTGACTTTGGGACATAATAGGAGATAGCACATGGATGAGGTAGCATTCTCCTGCAGTGGAATAGCTCCAGCAATGTCCAGGAGAAAAGGGTTTGACTGAGCAGGGGCTCAACGTCCCTGAGATTGAACCAAAACCATACTAGGGAAGGATACTTTACCAATCTGCTTTAAGTAGGGACAGCAAAAAATTGGCTTAATTTGGATAATGACTAGTGATTGCTTCTCTTCTCCACCAGTAGGGTGCTGAGGCTGGTGGACACCAGGTACTAAGACAAGGGTCCAAAAGACAGTGAATTCTGGCTGCAATAATTATAATTAGGTGCACATGCATGGTTATGGCTGGTATCTAGATGTTCCCCCAAAGCCTCATGTGGTCATAGTTTAGACTTTTTAAGAGTCACTAGATCTAGAGTATGTGATGCTGGGTTTAAGTATATGATGCTGGAACTAAGAGTGTGTGATTACTAAATTAGTCCAGTGATTGGTTTAGCATAATTCTGAGAATGGATAAGATCAAGGCTCTCTGAATATGAGTACTACTGACCCCAAGAGTAAGTAGCTTGGACAGAATATAAGAAAGAGGGTTGCCGTAGTTTGCTTGCCATTTGCTACTTTGCTGCTTTGCTGCCTTCTACCTTCCATAAACTGTTTCTCCTCTGTGGTTCCTCTGCCATGCCACCCTGGCTTGGTGGCAGCCAATGATGGACTGAAACCTCTGCAGACTGTGAGCTGAAATAAACCTTTCTTCTTTTCACTTTGTGTGTCAGGTATTTTGCCTCTGCAATGAGAAAAGTAACTAAGACATGAATATACACATGTACAAAAACACAGCTTCCTTGCAATGAGCTCGGTTTTCATGTCAAACAGAAATAAAACACAAGAGACAACTTTAAACAGAGCTGCAGTAGAATAGCTCCAAAAAGCTCCATGTGGGAATTCTATAAATTAGCATAACTAACTCGGAATCTTGCCGTGTTGCCCACAGCAGTGTCTCATAGCTTGCTGTACACCTCTGCCCAGTTTTCACGTGACAGTCCTGCTTCATGTAGGTTGCATCGGCAAGTCAGAGAGCTGAATAAATGTACAACCAGATATAGATTCTGTGTGTCTTTTACACACTGGTCTTTCACCCTTGAGACTATATTGTCACATTTAAAAATTTATACTTGGTCATAAAATTATCTCTTAGCTGATTATCATTATAAATATCCCTGCCTGATAATTGATAAATAACTGTTATTATAAAATTTAAATACTTTGATTATTTCTCACTACCTACTAATTCATGGTTGCTAGTGTGTTATGTAGTAACACAATTGTTATGAAAACCTAGGGTTTCATAATTTCACTGACAACACAGATAGATACAAAAGGAATAGTCTACCTTCATAGATTATGCTGTGCATAATTTGTTCATTTTTGTCAGGTTAAATTTATTTTAGACTTCAGATTTAAAATTGAATTTAATAAGTATTCATGGTTTAAGTCCTTGGTATTGTTGGAATCTGTGGCTAAGCTATAGCAATAAATCAGTGTTTTCTTTTATCCAGGCTTTCCAGCAGCAACTCACACAGTCATAGCAAATTCATTCTCACACAAAACACTTCTTTGGTTTAGATTCATTATGTTTTTCAAGCATATTATTAAAGAATGCAAATGCAAAGATTCAAGTTCTAATTCATGGCACTGTGATGTCAGTGAATATTGGGGACTTTAAAAATATATAATGAGAAAGAATGTACACTCTCGATTTCTTAGTACCTTAAAGATTTTAGTGTCCTGTGTACCTTCATGTGGAACATTTAAGCAAAACTAGCCTCATAATTTGACACAGTAGTTTGAAGCCTATTTCAAGCACTGTCTCTCTCTATTATTGGCATCTCTTTGGAACATTACCACTTATTTTCTTGAGAAACAAGAGGTTTCTTGTGCCTCAGAGGCTGCCAGAAATATTTTATGACACAAGACTTTCGGAGAGAAATATCCCATGACACATAGGAACTTGGATCCTCATAAAAGAAAGGTTAAAGATTCTTCATCAGTATCTGATAATGTTTAGAGACTAATTAATTACATTGATCTTTCTGTAGATCTGTTTTGGTTGTAGCAGGCTGGCTGGAGTTCTGTATGCCTCATATATCTGAATATCATTTCCTTTTCCTATGCTTGGGAAGTTTTCCTTAATTATTTCTATGAATAGCCTTTTTATTTCATTTGTATTTGCCCCTGCTTCTTTGCTCGTGTTTTTTTATTCTTAAGTTATAGATCCTCTTGTCATCTTCTAGCCTTTGTATTGTTACTTCCTGGTTCCTTGTTATTTTTAAGAGATCCTTCCTTTTGTGATCACACATTACAAATCTATCTTCAAGTTTTGAAAGTCTGCCTTTAGTTTAGTCCAGTGATTGGTTTAGCATAATTCTGAGAATGGATAAGATCAAGGCTCTCTGAATATGAGTACTACTGACCCCAAGAGTAAGTAGCTCTTTGGATATTGATATTTTCTGGTGGGAATTGATATTCTCTTTGGATCTGTTTCATGTATTCTAGATTTTGTTTATATTCTTCATCAAAGGTTTCTTTACTTTTTCTGGGTTCCTCCATTCTTCCATCTGTGTCTTGAGAGATGCTTAGCATTTCTTTTATTAATCTTCTTATATCTTTCTTCACTTGAGTTAGAATTTCAGATTCAAGTTTGTCGATGAGGTCACAGAAGTATTTCTTTATTTCTGCTGAGTCCATGTCCGATATTGCATGTTTGCGTCCCTTGATCTCTTCTGTATTTACCTCTCCTGGACTTATTTTCCCTGGGTCCATGGCTGGAGGCTTTTTCTTCTTTCTTTCTCTTGTCATGTTTCTGATTTCTTTCAGACAGGTGTATGGTGGAGGTCTCAGGTCCTTTCCATATTGCTTATGGTTTTTCTGAAGCATACTGGCTAGGGGATTGCTGCCTTGTTCAATTTGCTATTGATCTGAGAGGCGCACACAGGGACGATGTGGGCTGTCCCCTCTCCTCTGAGCCAGTCAAGTGAGTGCCTTCACTTCAAACCAGTGAGTGCTCAGCATGTTAGTCTGTGCCCTGTGGCTGTCACAGGTTTGGAACAGTTTTGTCCCTGGCTATTGGGTCCTGACCAGGGATGTGACCTAGCCCAAGCAGATCCCACCAGTCTGCTTTGGGCCAGATGCAGCTGACTGACACCAGTGCGGTTGCCAGTTAAGCCTGTCCTGCCCAACTCCAATATGTCATCTAGCTGGTCACCCCCTCTGTGGGACCCAGTTCCCAGCACTGGTCAGTGCAGCTCGCCTCACCAGTTCTGCTCCCTGTTGCGGCGCCTCCTCCCACCAAGGATCTTGGGCTCACCAACCCCCAATCCCGGCAGGACCACACGCAACCTCAGCTCGATCTTGAGTCACCTGGTTCTAAGACATGCCCAGCACAGCACGGGACCAGGATGGGAATGTGTCCAGCTCCGGCCCTCTGTCCACGCTTTTCTTTCTTTCTTTCTTTCTTTCTTTCTTTCTTTCTTTCTTTCTTTTCTTTTTCTTTTTCCTCAGTTTCTTCCTGGGTTGTGAGAATCTCTCTCCTTTCATCTGGTCTTCTCCATGGTGTTAAGTTCTAGCATCTGAGTTGTTTTTCTCAGAGAGGCTCTCTACCGTGCTACCTATCGATCCGCCATCTTTTGACCCCCCTACATTGATCTTTGGTTTCCTCATCTGTCAGGTGGAATGAGACCATGAGAAAATTTCTGAAGACCCAAACCTATTGCTCCAATTCTGTGGGTTGGTGAGTGTAAATTTTCTAACATAAGGAATATATAGGTCATGCATGGAGAGAGGATTTATGAAGAATCAGTAACAAACCCAAAAGGGGAAGCTGGGGACACCAATCAGAAATAAAGATGGTAGAAAAAAAAAACCCAAGGCTCACAACAAATCCTGTTTATGGTGGCTATTTTCTATCTCTGGGATGCCATGATCCATTATTGGTGATGTCTTTACATGGAAGTTCTATAAAGTGATCTTCAAGTTTATTAAGTCCCATAATAATTGCATTATTTCTGTCAATTCTGTCTCATCTGTTTCTGTCGCTACTGAGAGCTCTCAGCACCCTCTTAGCCATGCAGCCTTTAAATTTATTAGATTCCTACCTGTTCCTAGAAACTCATCAAGTAGGGCTCAGTTCTGCTGATCCTGCTTCAGTCATTTATTGCCAAAGGTATTCTTCTCCACCCGCACCTTGGTTCAGACCTGACTGTGAATTCCCACAATGCCTAATTCACCTCCTCACCTCTCTTTTTTTCTCTCTCTCTTCCTGGTCTTTCTGTAAATAGACACTAGAGTCATTTCCCAAAGGGCAGGTCACAGCCTGTTATGCTTAAATACATTCAATTTTGCCCCCTGACCTGTATATAAAAGGTAAACTCCCTAGACTGCTTTTTGCAATTCCCACAACCTGATTTCACCCAATTTTTTTCTTTTTTTAAATTCCCTTCCAATCTCTTTCACATATATTCTTAGCTTACTGAATTTCATTTTTTTTCCTGATTTTTTTTTACCTCCACATTGCTCTCCCATTATTTTCATATGTCCAAATGTGCTATTTATGTTGGTACTGAAGGCACCAATTGCCAGCTCTTCTGTTTTCTAAAGTTTTCCCACACCTTCCTGCTAGAAGCAATCATACTGCCTTCAAATGTCTACCTACAACATTTTTTTTACCTACAACATTTAATCTATACCTTTCTTGTGACACTTCTTTCTCTCTATGTTAACTTATTTAAAAACACAATGAGAATATAAGCTCCTTGTTTAACTAACTTAGTTTCTTGCATAGAGGATGGCTGCTGTTCCTATACTTTTGGAATTATTGAGTGTCTCATCAAAGGACACATACACATGAATACCTTTTGGCAAAAAAAAAAATTTGATGAATAGTTTGAATGGACTACTCTGCTATAGATAACAAATTGTTTTGAATTCTTTCCTTACAAAACTTTTAAAATAGCATTAATATTTCACTATGGGTCTTCCAAGATGCATGTTCTGAATTTTTTTATGCCTATGAATCCAAGTAACATCTTCAAATATTGTTTGCTCTTTGTGACAAAAGTAAGGTCACATTAGAATAATTATAGCTAACATGTATTGATCCTTTATTAAGTAGCATGTCATATATTCAAAGTTTGACATTAATTATCTCATTTAATTCTCATAGCAGTCTAATACGGTCATGTAATTTGTAAGCAATGATGGCAAATATGTTGAATAAAATTCTAAGGGTTACACAGCTAACAGATAGAAATCCAAGAAAATGAGTCAAAGTAACTTCACATTAGGATCTATCTATTTACCCTCTATGCTATACTACCTCCCATAGAAAAGAAAAAACTCACTGGCTTTGGAATTAGACAAGAGTTTAATCTTTCCTTTGCTATTTATTACTAGTTGTATGACCTTGAACAAGTTATTTAATTTTCCTAAGACACATTTCATTCTCTATAAAATGGTTAAAAGCAGGCTTTTCAGAGTTCTCAATAGAAATCAATGAAATAATATCTCTATTACTCAGTGTTGGGCTCCTTGCCCTGAGGAGCAGCTTCCCCTTCGGGATCTATTCGCAGTCTCATCCTTAGTTGTTCCATCTCCCATTTCATGTTCCTTCCCAGTCTTCCACACAGCTGAGTCATTGGAACATTAAAAACACTGAACCTGCATTAACACGTGCACCTCCATCCATTACGTGGTTCTACAAAACATCAGAAGATCCTTTGAAAGTGAAAGTTTCCTCTTTTTGTAAGATTTTTGGTTGCGTATCTGGCAGACCATTCTCTTATTATCTTCATATAGAATGAGGGGTAGAATCCGTGAGCATATATTAATTTCTTGGCTAAAAGTGGGAGAGGAGAAAGAGTTTCTCTTGCAGTTATGGATGTGTCTAATATAGTAACTGACAAAGAACTAATCCATAAATACATTATGAGTTGTTTTCCCTCAACCCGGAAGGAAAATGGTGAGTTGTAATACTGAAATGCTAAAACAGAAAAAAACTCACACTCTTGTGGAATTTATATATCACCAATTACACTAACCTAATGAAATAGGAGGCATAAATTCTACCATTATTGTGAGTTTGAGTGCCTTATTTTGTGCTGCCATTGATCTCAGGACCTTCATCCTGAACTACACCTTCAGTCCCTCTTTTCATTTTGAGATGAGCCCTCACTAAGTCACTAAGTTTCCAGGCTGGGCTCAAATTTGAGATCTTCCTGCTTCGGCTTCCCAGCGTTCTGCAGTTTAAAGAATGTACTTTTCTCTCTCTTTCTCTCTCTGTCTCTCTCTCTCTTCTTTTTTTAGCTCAAAAAAAATTTTATTGAGGTAACTACAAGTATTTTAACCAGTTACTAAAAGCAGCTTAATAGGCAGATGAACAGACAAGAAAACATAGAGAACATATAAAACAATCACATTAAACCAGAATGCACCCCTCGATACACTCATCATGATCAATTATTTTCTTAGTTTCACGTTTATAGCGATAAGCCACTCTGGAGTAGTGTCTTTTTTTCTCATTAGTTAACAGCAGAGAGAAAATCTGTAGATCGTTACACAAAACCTTTGTTCATTTTCCCTCCTCATTTTAGAACTAAGTTTGAGGTCTTCTTTCTTTATTTACTTCCTTTACTTCTTTTACTTATACTTAGAGGATTTAGAGGAGGAAAAAAATCAATCTTTTGTGGTCTTTCATCTTAAATCAGTTCAAAGTTCATAAAATATAAAGTAAAGATGAAGCTTTTGGGGAACAAACACTGAGTTACCCTTAATCATTTAAAATGTACTTCCTGTCTTTAAGGTCTTCCTTGTGTACTTTTGAAATGAGATACAGAGAAGAAACAAAAATGGAAAAATAGAAAAAGAATCCCATGCTCAGATTTCCCAAATGGAAGCTCAGCGTGTTTCCCATGGTCACAACAGCCATTTTATGTGTATAACGAAGTGGGGTTTTTTTTGTTTTTGTTATATATTTTGAAGAGAATAAAACAGAATAGAGACAATCAAAACAAAGCAATTAACATGATACATAACTTCAAAACAAGATAAAAGGAAGCCAACAACGGCTACCATGATGCCTCTTGTTATTTTCAAAATAACTTCCTATATCATCGGGCACAATACAATCAAACAAAACAGAACAGAATAAAACCAGTCAAAACAAAACAATGAAAGCAGTACAGGACATCAAAGCAAAACAGTAGGGATACAACATTGGCTACCATAATGCATCTTGTTATCTTCAAAATAGCTGTTTATACCATCAGACATAATAAAATCAAACAAAACAGTATAGATTAGTCTATCAAAACAAAACAATGAATATGTTATGAGGCTTCAAAACAAGATAAAAAGAAATTAATAATGGCTACCATAATGCCTCTCATTATCTTCAAAATAACTGCCCATACCATCAGGCATAATAAAATCAAACAAAACAGGGCAGAATAAAACCAATCAAAACAAAACAATGAAAGCAATACAACTTCAAAACAAGACAATAGCAACACAATGGTGGCTACCATAATGCATCTGATTATCTTCAAAGCAGCTGCTTATACCATCAGACATAATAAAATCAAACAAAACTATATAGAATAAAATCAATCAAAAGAAAACAAGTAAAGCAATGCAGGGTTTTGAAACAAGATAATTGGAAATCAATATTGGCTAATATAATACCTTTTGTTATTTGTGAAAAGGCTGTCCATGCCATCAAATATGATAAAATCAAATAAAACAAAACAGTAAAACCAAGCTAAACAGAACAAGGAAAACAATACAGGGTTTCAAAACAGGATATAGATTAACAATGGCCACTGCCTTCTCCCTCTAGACATTTGCCCTTTCACCTTCATAACATCTATTGTGCATTTTTGATTCCACTAACTCCTTTAGTTTTTTTTTAATTTTTTAAATTAAAAAATTCAATTTAAATTTTAAATAGGGTAAAATTAAACATAACAAAACAGATCAGAAGAAAACAATGTAAGAGACACGGATTTCAAAGCAAGACAACAAGAGATCTTCACTGTCTATCATATTGTCTATCGTTTTCTTCTAAATAGTTGTCCATATCTTCATACACAATGAATTTATATAAAACAAAATAGTATAAAACTGATTGGAACAGGATGATGAAGGTATTTAAGATCTTCAAAACCAGACAATAGGAAAGTCAACAATGGCTGCCATAATGTCTCTCGTTCTCTTCAAAATAGCTGTCCATACCTTCATGTATGTTGAAATTAAACTATACAAAACACACTAAAATCACTCTGAACAAAGAATAATAGTTTTTCTGGATTTCACAGCATGATGCTACAGAATCAGCACTGGGTACCTTAGTGTCTCTTTTTCTTCAAAGTAGCTGTTCATTTCATTGTGCATTATATAATCAATTCTCATAAACTGTTTAGGAGAAGTTCTATGCATGTATGAGTCTCTACATGTATACCTATCCTTTCTGTGTTAGAGGGAATAACAAAACAAAACAAATTACTAAGAAAACACAAAACAAAAAAGACATATAAACAACAATAGCAAAGAGCCCAGAACACTGACAATATAGGCCTTCAAAACAAGGTGGTATGAACATAACTAGGGTTGTTATTTTACATAATGATCTTCAAGAGTTCCTCAGTTCACTGTACAATAATATGCACAATTGTTCCAATCCTATGAATGTTAACTGTTTTGTTCCAAGAACTTATAGAGTTTGTAGTGCAATCATCTTAGCTGTCCTAAGTGTGTTTATATAATTTTAGATATTTTTTCTTTTCCCTTCCTTTTTCTTTTACCTCATTTTCCCTGAGATATTATTTTTCCCCTTTAAGCAGATTCTTACACTTTCACTGTATTTATTGAGTTGTTTGTATTGTATGTGCTCTTACCATTTCTTACACTAGGAAGACTATCTGTGAGTTTGATTTGTTTCACTTGTGAGTATGGTCTCAAGTTGCATCCATTTACTTATAAATATCTCAATGTGATCATTCTTTATAGCTTAGTAGTACTCCATTGTATAAAAATACCATATCATCTTTTTTATCCATTCCTCAGTTGATGGGCATTTAGATTGTTTCCAAGATCTGGCTATTACAAATTGTGCTGCTATAAACATGGGTGCACATATATCATTGTGGTATGATGTTTACAGATCTTCTGGGAATATGCCTAGGAGTGGAATAGCTGGGTCAAATGGGACTTCCAATCCCAGCTTTTTGAGGAATCTCCAGACTGACCTCTACAGTGGTTGCACCAGTCTGAACTCTCACCAACAGTGCAGAAGAGTTCCTTTTTCCCCACAGCCTCTCCAGCATGTGTTGTTGGTAGTTTTCTTTATCTTGACCATTCTTTCTAGAGTGAGATGGAATCTCAGTGTGGTTTTAATTTGCATTTCTCTAATGATCAATGATTCGAGCATTTTTTCATGTATTTATTTTCCATTTGTATTTCTTCATCTGAGAACTGTGTATTCATTCAGATGCCCATTTTTGGATTGGGTCTTTGAATTTTAGGGATCTGATTTTTTTTAATTCTTTATATGTTCTAGACAGAAGTCCTTTGTCTGAGGGACTGTTCACTAAGATTTTTTCCAAATTTCTCTTCACTATGCTTGAGATTTCTTTTGACATACAAAAACTCTTTAATAAGACTTGATCCCAGTTACTGGTTCTGGGAAGTATTTCCCATGCAGTTTGATTCTTGTTCATAAATTCTCTACTTACCCCTGTGTCTTCAAGATTTCTACCTACTTTGTCTTCCAACAGATTTAGTGTTTCTGTTTTAATATTTAGATCTTTGATCCATTTAGATTTTCGTTTAGTACATGGTGATAGGCATGGGTCTAGTTTTAGTTTTGGCATATGGAGAGCCAATTTTTCCAGCACCATTTATTGAAAAGACTATTTTTCTTCCAGTGGATTTGTTTGGCCCCTTTATCAAAGATAAGATGGCTGAGTGTGTTTGTAGTTGTAGTTGGATCTTCTAATCTATTCCATTGACCTTCAGGTCTATTTTTATTCCAGTACCATGCTGATTTTATTACAGTAGCTTTGTAGTATAACTTCAAGTCAGGGATTGTGATGCCTCCTGCCTTGGTTTTTTTGCTTAAAATTACTTTTGCTATTCTAGGTCTCTTCTGGTTCCAGATGAATTTTAGGAGTGATTTCTCTAGATCTGTGAGGTATGCTAGTGGTATTTTGATTGGAATTGCATTAAATCTGTATAACAATTTTGGAAGAATGGCCATTTTCACAATGTTTGTTCTTCCTATCCATGAACAAGGGATGTCTTTCCATTTTCTGAGGTCCTCTTCAATTTCCTTTTTTCAGGATATTATAATTTTCTCTGAATAGATTTTTCACTTCTTTTATTAGATTGATTCCTAAGTATTTCATTTTTTTGGATGCTATTGCGAAAGGGTGTGGCTTCTCTTATTTCTCTCTCAGTGATTTTGCTGTTAGTGTATAGGAATGCTATTGATTTTTGAGTGTTGACTTTGTATCCAGCTACATTACTGAATTTAGTTATTATACCTAGGAGTCTTTCAGTGGAGTTTTGGGAGCTTCTATGTAGAGTCCTTTAGTTTTTTATACTAGGGAGACAACCTGATATTCACCAATTTGACTCTGAACCATTTCACCAATGAGCATGATCTCAAATTGTATCCTTTTACCTACAAGAGCCTCTAGATTATCTTTCTTTATAGCTGAGTAGCTTGCCCTGCTGTTTTACCCAGCCAGTGCTGGCTACCTGGGACTGAAGCATCAACGGGCTGCTGGAGTGCATGTGGTGGCACGGCTGGCTGCTGCCTTCCTGCTGGTTACCTGAGAGCAGTAGTGTCAACAGGCCTTATTAGGCCAGTGTCAAGGTAACACAACCTACACAGATATCCTTTAACTGAGTTTACACACAGATAGGGACAGTTTTATCAAGACCATAACCTCTGGAGGTTTATCAGGGCAGAATCCATCAGCTGTGGTGAAGCATCTGAGAACACCAACTGGTTGGACAAAGCCATGCATTCAAAGGCTGCCAGGAAATCAATGCTATCCAACTATATCTCTATTCTGAAGATGACAATCATTGAATAAGTCTGGACCTATGGCTCTTTCAGTGGCAATTAATCCTTCTGATCTATAGAAAAGTTCGTATCTTTGAAAACTGCCTACTTCATGGATATATGGTTGTTTGATTGTCGTCATGCAAGTACTGCTCACTCTTTCATCTCCAGCTGAGACTTATGCCAACAAAACTTTTCCCTCTGGCTGTTTTTAGCATTCATCATTTTTCTTCATAATATCTTGCTATAATATCTAGTGTATTATATCAGAACTTTTGGGTTTCATTATTTTTGTCATGCATCAGATCTATTGGATATGCTGGAGATGTGATATCTCTCCTGGTATGGTGGAAAAACTATCTGGTAGAACATATTATCTCATACAAAATTCATCATCTTTTTGTTGATCATTTAGCAATTCAATAAGGGGAGGGATTGTCACAGATTTCACTAACAATGTAGCACAAGTCCACAGATGTCATTCCAATTATAATCACTTATAAAACACAGTCATCTTCTGCAACACTGATTTTAGTTTATGCTCAGGGTTTGGAACAAACCTGTACTCCTTAAGACCTGTTCCCAATCCAAGTCTGGAATGAACTGATTTGCTAGAGTTCCCAAACATTCTCCATAATGAATAAACAAACTTTTAGTTGGTTCATCATACTAGGTAATGTCCCTAACAATTTTCATCAGTAATGGATCCTTGAACTTCAGAGCCCTTTTCAGGAGTATCCTCAACCCATTTCCTTCACAAATCAACTGTACATTCCTCATTAGCAGCTAGATTAATGCAGAGAAGAATGAGCTCTAAATCATTTAGTTCATCTGAACATTCAGAAGACCTCTTCATTAACTGTGGCATGCTATTAATGTATGAAAACATTGATTTAAAGTGATCATTCATGAGTATGTGGTAAAACACATATTGCTATTTGTTTATTGTTTTCTTTGCCTAGGACTGCTGTGAGTTAGGGGAGAAGTCCAACTTGTGCTAGCTTATTCCATAGTCCTATGTGAAAGGACAGGTTTAATAAAAGCTAGAGAGTGATATTTAGTAAACCTTCATGCATATACAATGCCAATTTTTCCCTCTCTCTTTCTTTGATTCCTGACAATGAATCATGCAGCTCTGCAAATAGTACAACAGCTGTTCCATTTCATTTAGTTTTGAGGGACAAACAAGTTACATTCCTTAACCACCTTCCACCCCAGGAAGTTCTATATTAGCACGGAAATCCTTCAGACAAATAATTTTTTGGCATCCATTTTGTTCTGTCAACATGGAATTTCCCAGTTCTCCACTTTATAATGAACAGAAGTGATTTATCTGATGAATGTACATGACTATAGCTTCCTTTAACTGTCCTTAGGGGTAATGGGGCATCCTCCCCTTTCATGGCACTTCCTGAGAGAAGCCAAGGACCCTAACCCAAGGCAGTGACACTCCAAACCCAGGGAGGTGGGGCAGCGGCAGTACTGTAGTTACCATGGTGTGACCATGGGTCCTCCCACAGCAACTGTTCCCAGTTGCCACCCAGGCCACATCAGGGGCCCTCTACCCAGCCCGT
Organism: Hydrochoerus hydrochaeris; assembly: GCA_004027455.1. Classification (NCBI taxonomy): domain Eukaryota; kingdom Metazoa; phylum Chordata; class Mammalia; order Rodentia; family Hydrochaeridae; genus Hydrochoerus; species Hydrochoerus hydrochaeris. The sequence continues at coordinate 231,785 of PVLA01000765.1, forward strand.
CTAAGGTGCATGGACCCCTTAATTTCTTTCTTTTTTTTGTTTATGCATGTCTGAAACTCACTTGGAATGAAAGTTATTATTTACAACCAAAACTTAATTCCCAACTCACAAAGCCAAAGCTCTTATTTTTTAATAAAATCAACTTAGCAGTTTTATTTTCATGGGTTGTGCTTTGGGCATGACATCTAAAAACTCATCACCAAATTCAAGGTCACTTAGATTTCTTCTGTTTCATTGTAGAAGGTTTAAAGTTTGCGATTAGGTATGTGATTAACTTTGAGCTAATTTTTGTGAAACATCTCTAAGTTATTTCGACATACACACACACACGCACGCACAAGCACACACACGATCTAGCACTATTTGTTGTTGAAAATACTACCTTTTCTCCTTGAATTTTCTTTGCTTCTTCATCAGAGATTAATTGACTATATATTTATTCAGATTGGTTTCTGGACTCTCAATCCTGTTTTACTAATCTATGTCCTAATATTACACTGTACCACACTGTCTTAGTTAACTCTATACTCAGTCTTGAAATCAGGTAATTTTTTGTTTTTATCTAGTACTGTGTTAATAATTGTAGAATTTTCATCTTTCTAGGTAAACATTAGAGTTAATTTATCAATGTCTACAAAATAGTTTTGGGGGATGTTGACTAGGATTTTTTTTTTTTTTTTTTTTGTACCCGGGATCAAACTCATAATGTTGCGTTTGCCAAGCAGGCACTTATGCCACTGAGCTAAACCCCTGGCTCTTAGGATTTTTTTAACTGTAGATCAAATTAGAGATAATTGATGTCTGGTTATTTTTTAGTTTATCTAAGTTTAATGATACAATTTAGGCACACATAATGATCACATTCATTATAGGGAATTTGTAGTTGTGCACGATATATCGTGATTCCTCTTTTTTTCCCCAATCTTGAATCCTCCTTTCAGACCATCTTCCTCTCCCCTTTCACAAAGCTCTGTTTTCATTTTATCTTTATTTCTCATTGTTTCCATTCCCTCCCTTCTTTTTCCCCTCCCCCTTCCATAGTTCCCTTTTCCTTTTGAACGATTTCTACCTATTTTGCAATATCTATGGTATATCTTTGTTCATATTTACAGTTTCAGTTTCTCAAATCAGAAAAATAATGCAATGTTTACACATATGTGGCCAGTTTATTTCACTTGGGGTCTCAACGTCCATCTACTTAGCTATGAATGTCTCAATTTTATCTTTCCTTATGGCTGAGTACTACTCCATTATATATAGTTTAACAGCACACCTTTTTTTTTTTTTTTTTTTTTTTTTGGGGTTTGAACTCGCAACTTCACACTTGCCAGGCAGGCACTTAAGCCACTGAGCTAAATCCACAGCCCCAACAGCACACCTTTTTATTATTCATTTTTTATCATATCAGCAGAGCAACAGATTAAAATCACATGATCATCTCAATAGATGCAGAAAAAGCATCTGATGAAGTCCAATACTCACCATAATAACAACCCTACAGAAAATTGGAATAGACAGTCTTTATCTTAATCTGATAAAAGCCATCTATGATAAACCAACAGCCAATATCACACTAAATGGTCAAAAACTGAAAGTATTCACTCTAAAATTAGGAACAAGACAAGGATGTTCACTATCACAGCTACTATTGAGTATAGTTCTGGAAACATTGGCCAGAGCAATAAGATATGAGAAAGAAATAAAGGAATAAAGATTGGAAAGGAAGAAATTCAATTATCATTATTTGCAGATGATAAGCATATTCTACAAGGAAGACCCCAAGAACTCCACCAAAAGATTTCTAGATTTAATAACCATACTTAGTAGTATAGCTGGACACAAAGTCAATACTCAAACCTCTGTAGCACTCCTGTATGTAAATAAAAAACTCACTAAGAGACAAATTGGGAAAACAATAGTCTTCACAATAGCATTGAAAAAAAAAAAGAAATACTTAGGAATCCACCTAACAAAGGAAGTAAAATATCTCTACATTGAAAACTATAGTACTCTGGGAAAAAAGAGATCAAAGAAGATATCAGAATGTGGAAATATATCCCTTGCTTTTGGGTAGGAAGAACCAACATAGCAAAAACAACCATACTCCCACATGGCAAGAAAATAAATTTTAAAATGTTCAATATCACTGGTCATTCAAGAGATGCGAATTAAAACAATGCTGATATTCCATCTCATTCCAGAAAGAATGGTTATTATCAAGAAAACAACTAATAACAACTGCTAGAGGGGCTGCAAAGAAAAAGGAATCCTTCTTCACTGTTGGTGGGAAGGTAGACTGGTGCAACCACTGTGCAAATCAGTGTAGAGATTTCTCAAACAACTAGGACTAGAGGTCCCATTTGACCCAGCTCTTCCCCTTTTGGGTATCTTTATGGAAGAATTAAAAGCATCATAACACAGCAATAGATGCCCTATTTATAGTGCTGTAGTTGGTAATAGTTATATTTTGAAGAGTTGATATCTTAACAGTATCAAGTCCTCTTATCTATGTATGTGAAATATCTCAGCATTTATTTATATTTTCTTTAATTTTTTTCATCAAAGAGCTTCATAATCGTCCAAGAATAAATCCTGTACATACTTTGATTTATACCAAACTCTTTTCTAGGTGCAATTATAAATAGCATTGTTTTTAAACTTCAAATTCCATTTTATGTGTTTCTGGTGAATTAGAAAACAATTCACCTTTGTATATTAACTATGATTCATATGACTTTACTATAACCACTTATTAATTCTAAAAAATTTAATTTTATTCAATCTTGTGATTTTTATGTAGAAAATTGTAACGTCTATTATTAAAGCTTTATTTTTTGCTAAATTATAAGCATTTTAGTTCTTTTCCTTATCTTACTGCAGTAACCATGACTTTTGATATGTTATGAAATAGTAGAGATGGGACAGAAAATTTTGGTTTTATTCCCAATCTTGGCAGGAAAGGGTTAAGTTTCTCCTCTCTACGTATGCTGTTAACTACAGGTAATCTGTACATGGTCCTTATCAAGCTGAGAAAATTCACTTGTATTCCTAATTTGTTGAGAGTTTGTACCATAAATGGGAAGAGCTCAATTGTAAAGACTCAAACTTTCCTTTTAACTTTTTTCATCTTTTTAGGTTTCTAAGTTATGCTTACTTATCCATTTTATTTTTATGTTCTTGATTCCTAAAGTGGCATAATTAAGCCATCTGGAGGTTTTGATATGACTTATTAAATAGATAGGATTTTTCCCCCAGGTAAGATAAATTACTGCAATCATGTGTAAAAACATACAGTAGTTTATTCTAAGTATCTCTGAGATTTGTTTGGGGAAAACAATCAAGGCAGAGCTTCTGTCTCTCTTCTTTTTTTTTTAACAAATATGTTTGCGAGTGTACACGGTAGATTCATATATGGGTACTTTGACCTCGGGTTTGTAAAACTCAAACAGTGAAAAGAGTTTCCAAGAAAAAGATCAAAACAGTCTCCAAGAAAAAAAAAGATTTTCTTCCTTTTCTAAAAAGAGTTGGCTCTGATAAGTAGCAGTCTAATAGTGTGAATGTAGACTAAAGATCAGAGTTGCAGCCAGGTTCATTCACGAAGTAGTTGTACAATCTTGGGCAAATCAGGTGACATCTCATTTCTCAACTGCAGTGACTGTATCACCCATCACTGCCACCACTATGTGGTCTCCACCAACTTTAAAATGATGGATGTGTAATTGCCTTTTGTAATTTTCAAGTCCAGTAGAAATGGGAAATGCTACTATTATCAGAAGTGTAAGCTAGGGAGAAAGTGCAGTAAGATCCTTTCATCAGATTTTTACACTGAAACTTGGTCATTGATACAATAATATTTCCTAGGGTTTCTACTTTTGCTAAATTCCATTGCCAGACCAGGTCTCTAAAGTTTACAAGCTTATCACTAATGCAAATGCTGCTGTTGTATGGGTTTGTCTTCTTTGATTAGCTTCTTATCTGGTCAGCTGAGATGAGCAGTCATTTGGCAGAGTTATGGTAGTGGTGATGGATGTGGATCAGAGGATCCAAATAATTGCCTGTTCTCAATGGCACTTCACTACTTGCACAAGGTATTTGAGACAACAGAGTCAATTATTATCCTTTTCCATAATAAACAGCTCCAACCATGTGCTGGGTACCACATGGGTAAAATAGAGGTTAAATAGAGGTAAAATAGAGGTTAAATGTCAGGTCCCTGTCACACACTTACTGTGGAGTACAACTCATCAGTAAAAGGATGAACTATTCCAGGTGACAACATGAATGAATCTTACAGAAATTATGCTGAGTGGAAATAAAACTAATCTCAAAAGCATAAATACTGCATGATTTTGTTTATGGTACTTCCATGAAATAACATAGTTATAGAGGTGGAGAATGCGTTAATGTTTGCCAGAGGTTAAGGAAGAGAAGGGAGGGTAGAGAGGTGATTTTAAAGACATCACGTGAGAGAGTCTTGGGGTGATGATACAGTGATTACGGTAAGGGTTACACATGTCCAAACATGGGACAAAAGTGCTCAGTACTGCATACACACACGCGCACACACTTGCATACATACATGAGTGCATGCAAAACTGACAGTCTCCGTTCACTCTGGATTGCAGAGTTTCAGTTTCTTGGCTTTTGTATTTCTACACTGTCCTTTAGTTATGTGCGCTCATACCGGAGAGATGGGAGACTCTCCTGCATGTTTCTCTGCAATTTCCTATGAATATATAATTATTCCAAAACTAAAAGTTCAAAATACATGAGGTCCCTGAACTTCAGGAGCTGAAACTCAGGTATCTTTCTTTTGCCCGGTCAAAATAAAACAGAAGTTTAATCACAGAAATGCCCGAAGTTTCAGACCCTCCTTTATCCTTCCTGCTAGCCTTCAGGGCTTCCTCATTCGACTCACTCCTGCACAGATCTAAGTTGCCTGTGAAGATGGCCAGTCTTCTCCAATGCCATCGTCTCTCTATAGCTAAATTTACCAAAGAAGCTACTAGAGAAATAAGCAACGCCCCTATCCCTTTAACATTCCATTCCTTTGGACATCTACACAGTCTTCTCAGAGAACATCTCCCCTGACACAAACCAATATTTGAAATACACCCCAGAGGGTCCACAGGTTCTACCACATCACCAGCTACATTTGGTTGTTAATAATCCTTTTAGGATCTGGAAGGACTGGAAATGCCCAGCAAGGCAAAAATAAAGTACTCAACCAGAGCATCTAATCAGCGAAGAGTCCTGAGGTGGTAGTACTGACTGAAGGTGAAAGAGAAACTCTCCAGATGAAAAAGGAGGCAGGAGACAATCCCAGGCTTACAATGCCCATGTTCAGTAACACTGAGAAAACACATGTGGCTGAGGAAGAAAAGTGGCTTAGATTACTGCAGTACTGAGGCTGGTGGGGGGAGATGTCATAGATGTGCCGTGGAAAACAACTGGACTAACTTCTGCCATGTGGCTGCAGAGCAGGCTTAGACACAAATCTAAAAGGACCGCTTGCACCCACCCTGAGACTCCTGGAACCTGTCTGCCTGGCTTGGCAAGCCCTCTCCAGCTGTGGTCAGCAGTGGGATGATTAGGAAAGGTTGAGAAGGGGCCGATTCTGCCCTAATGTGCTCACAGATTGACCTTATGACAGTGTACATATATGCGCATACTGCCGGCTTCCCCTCTTAGTTTTATTTCTGCTGTGGACTGACCCTTTCATTTGTTCACTATCCAAAATCATGAGGCAGAGTAGCAGGCAAACACGCTCTTAGAAAAAAAATACAAGACTTTACTTGGATCAAGTCATCTCAGTTTAAACCAATTATGTCCCTTGCAAGCTATGTGTGTTTAGGCAAGTTCATTTCATTGAGTCTTAGTTTACCCACCTATGAAACAGGACTAGCATTGTACCACATAGAACTATTGTTAGAGAAAATAAAGAAAGATGTGTGTATTGGGGACCTGGTCAAGATCTACAACTGCCGGTGTGATATGTATGGTGAAGGATGAAGAAAAAGGCAGAAACAAATTAATAATTCATAAAAAGGGTGGCTAGGAGATCAGTGCCTCAGGATGAGCAAAGACAAACTCTCCAGCTTGCCGTGATCTTTATTAGTCAGTGCAGGGCGAAAGGTAGGGTGCTTTCCTACAACAGCATGGAAGTAGTGATGGAACAGACAAATTTAACAGCATGAACGAAGTTAACATCCCAAAGAGGTACTTTCTTGTCTTCAAAATTTTGACTCTTTTTCTAATGGCAGTTCCCCTCCCTTATTCAAAATGCAATGGTCTCATATTTTCTCTCTTGTCTCTCGTATTTGGAATCCCCCAGAAAAGCAAACTCCTGGAAAGATTCCAGTGTCAGTTATTTCTTTAGAAGGGGAAATAAATACCTGTAAGAGGGAAACAAATTAAGCCCCAGATAGAAAGGAAGTCAATGAAGAGAGCAGTATCAAGGCATCTGTCTCCACAGGTCATTGATGTAGAATCTCCAGGAAGACCCTGGAAGCCGGCACAGGACACTTTGGAACAAGTGGAGGTTTTTGTCCAGTCACCAGCTAGGGGTTCCCCTGATAAGGCATTAATGACATTACTGCCATGCAAAGCACAGGAAAAGTTGGCTCTGAGGGCCTGTGCAGGGCCCCAAGCAGGAAAGGCAGGTGCGCAGGAGGCAGGTAGAGGGTAGACTCTGGCCAATGTTACGGGAAAGAGACCATGGGTGACTCACAATATGAAAGCGTCTGAGAAATGCTGCATATATGTATGAAAAATTCGGTATCTTAGTGTGCACATTTGAATTTTAACAGGAAAAAAGTACTATACAATTAACAGCTCTAATAGAATTTTCAGCACCTTTTTGGTGGGGGGCGGCTTTTATAAGCTCCTTGACAACCATGTTACAAGGACACACATTTTTTTTTCCAGCTAACAGTAAGACAAGCTGCCATCTCTGGTATTCCTCTGCATGCATTAACTTGTATCCAAAGCCATTGCTTTCAAAAGAAAAACTTCTAATCTAAATACAAGAAAATCTGATTTGGATCACAAAAGGTGATCATATGCGGAGAAGTGAGTCTGAGAACATTTATATCCAGAGGGCATCTGTGTCCCTGCCTGGGTGATAGTCCTGGAGGGACAGTTTCAAGATCACAGGGAAATCAAACAGCTGTAGGGCAGAGCCCAAGGCTCATCACCACCTGCACCAGGCAGTAGACTCTATTATGGGTCTGGAAACAGGAAAGCGTCTAGCAATGGCTCAATACATGTAACACAGGTTGAAATGGATAATCAGGCATATTAATTTGTTTCCCCCATATTATAAAGCTTGGTTTAGCTCATGCCTTCATTTTTTGGACTAGAGTTGATATAATTTAGCTATGCTGGCCAGAAAAGAGGAGACGGCATCTCCAAGGGACAAATGGCATCTGTTCCTCCAACCTAAAGGAGGATAAAAAGAAAGCAGAGATGGGCAGTGGGTGTTGAGGCTGCAGCCCAGGGAAAGCATCACATGTTTTGTAAAGAAGCCAGAATCTGCTATTGTAAGTAGTGCCAGAACCACCCCTTTCAGACAGTGGCTCTGAGAATTACAGGGTGCTAGAAGCGTTCTGTGGTATTAATCTCTCCTACCACAGCTCTGGGTAGCAAGTGAATAGTGCACCGTATACTTAATGAACTCGATCTTGCCATGATAATGTAATTCATTGACCATTTATCCTCCACTCAATAAGGAGAAAAATGACTTCAATAAAACTATGCCAGCTCCACAGATACATTAGCTTTATTAAAAGGGCATTTTCCGTAGTAAAATTTGTTATAGATTCATATAATTAATCTCTTGAATCAACTTCTCCTTATATATCATTATCGGATAAATGCTGAAAAGCTTTAAGGAAAACAAATATGATCCTCTACTGTAATTGAAAATAGATGTAATAAAGAAGACAGCTATGAAGTATGTTTGTGTTTGGATTCTACAGCATCACTTTATAATCTATCCAGGTCTGAGCTATGGCCCAGCTCAACCTCTGCTGTACTTTGGCTTGTGTATATGCTGATGCCCAGCGGGAAGAACAATCATTGAACAAATATTTACTAAATATTCATAAAGAATAAAGGATCTCATTTTAAGTAAAATAATTGTAGACAGCAACTTTTTATTTTCAAGCATAAGAATATCGATAACATTCTGATGTAATAATATATCATTTATTTCTACGATACTAATTTTAACTCAAATTCACAAAATTTAATCCCACACACTTCTTAGTGCATGACACACTTTCACCATAAGGCCACGCAAAGCTGTATTTTTGCCTCTGTGCCTTATCAATGTCCATACCATTTTCCTCTGCACCGGAAGCCTCCACTCTGAAGTAGCTAATACATGTTTATCCATTCCACTCACACACGCTTAGAACTACATGTGCTCTTGAATGGATGTGCTTCTGTGTTCCCACTGAACTGCATTTTCAAGCTGGAGCATCTGCCAAAGGCCCATGTGATGGAAGATCTGTGCCTGACCCAAGGCACTAGTGAAAGGCAGTAGCTCTTTAGGGGGACCCGTTCGTTGATGTGTACCCTTTAAGGGAACTGTGAGATCCTGGCCCCTTTTGCTTTTGTTCCCGGCCATGATATGTATGAATGGGCCTCCTCCTCTACAGACTCCCAACATGAACTATTTTCTTTTCTCCTAAAAACTCTTCTGTAAGACAGAAATTATCTATTTCTTATGTTTGGCTTAGCTCATCTGGGAAGTGGATGGACCTGGAAGCACTGGCTTACAGACCTCCCCGTTGTCTTCTTGAGCCAACTGTAGCGTTTCACACATTTGCAGAAAAATATATGTGTGAAAAATACATACGTATGCACTCATTCCATTAAAATTCATTGGCATGTACTGATTTACCGCACTCATTTCATCATAGTCTTCGGTGTGTACATTTCTGCAACTAATTCCCTTATTTTGTTCTAGATTTCATGTTTCTAGATCATTCTAAAAAAAATTAGTCTTGTTGTAGGTTGATTCCTCTTGTGTGTCTTCTCCAAGAAGACTCTGGTTTTACTTAAGCAAATTAATAAAATATTTTGGAAGGTAATAAAATCATGTCATGCCAACATGAGGGATACAGTTAAAATAGTACTTACAGGAAGCATTTTAGTTTAGAATTATTTTAGCGCAAAACAAGATCGAAAAATTTGAACCTAACATTTCACTCAAAGAAGCATTAGAGCATACCCGAAAGAAATAAGAGGAAGAAAATAACAAAACAAATGGCAAAAATCAATGATATAGAGAGCCACAGCAAACAATGGTTTAAATGGACCATTGATACTGTTCAAAGTATTTTTACATGCGTGATATCTATTGAGACAAGACTTTCAACCATATTCTGATACTTGCAGTAAGAGAAAAAAATGGAATTTTTATTTGCTTGTGCTTGTTGCTTTGCCTTCACCTCACCTCGCCCCGCCCCTGCTCCGCCTCCCTTGGCTTTGCTTTGCTTTCCAACAAGGTCTCACTGTGTAGGCTGATGTCACAACTCAGACCATCCTCCTGCCTCAGCCTCCCTGGTGCTGGGATTGCAGATGTGCACCATGCAACCGACTGCTTTTGTTGTTTTGTTCTTAAAATGTTGAGATTTTTGATGAGAAAGACTATATAGAAGCAGATATTTTAACTAACAAAAAGCAAAGTGGAGTTTTGTAATTGTTGTTGTGGGAAAATGGGAGAACACACTTGTATTAGATAGTAAGCTCTATACTCAGCCTGAATAGTTTCAGTTTGTGCATTTTTCACTTCAGGGTCTGTCACCTTAGCCTCTGTTTCCTCATTTGCAACATGTGAGTACAGAACTACCTACCTAGAGAGCAGTCTGGAGCATTAAGTGAGGTAAAATAAAGTATATAATGTACTCAGCACAATGTTCATTAAATATTAGCTTTTTCCCTGCTCTGTGGAGGGCTTAGTAAAAGGTATTATATTTAAATATTCCCATGGAAAATAAAATCTTGGACAAACTAGTAATGCAAGCTTTCGTATTAATTTTAATTCTCCTATAAATGTGACAGCAGTATGTAAATAAGAATGTACCCAAATCCAGACTTAAAGTGGTGTAAGGCAGGTTCAAACCACAAGTAGGAAATTCAACAACAAATAGTTGATACCAAATGATCTCTGAAGTTCACCCACAAATAGAAAGAAGAATCACAGATAAAACATCACAGCTCTTGCCCTGATACAGTGCTGCAAAACTGAAAGAGAAAGTTTTTTAAAGTAACTGGAGCCAGGGACATAGCTCAGCAGCACAGCACCTGCCCTGGCAAGTGCAAAGTTGTGAGTTCAATTCCCAGTACAAATATATATATGTAACTGGAAATGCCTACAAGGAGAATACAGACCCTCCCTTGGTTCATTTTTCTTTGTGCTTTCCCAGTCTATTCTAAAGACTATTCTCAGGAAAAGCCAAAACAAGATGAAGAGAAAATTCTGGAGGAGAGGCGGCCCATCACCAGAGGTGATGGTACTGCTGCTTGCTGGTCCAAGGAGTCCAGAAGCAGTGGAGATCTATATCTTTGTCTCAGATGGTACCAGCTAACAATGCCCAGCTGCCGTGTGGTCTCTGAAATCCATACTTCCTAAATAAATGACAGGGTCCTGTGAGGGTTCCCTCAAGCCTGTGCTGGAAGGCAATTTAGGCAAAATCAGGAGCTTCTCAGTCTCCCCAGATTTCACAACCTGCTGTCAGAATTAACTCTCCTCCCAGAGGTCTGATCACAGCAGTGTTGGTTCCCTTTTCACCAGAGCTGAGACAGTAATGGAAACCAAGGGGAACTCGGTGTGTTCTCTAGAAGGGAAACCCCCAAAAGACAAAGTGTTTCCCTTTTAAAAATGCTGAATATCATCTCCTTTTCAGACAACTAAATATAATATAAATGTGATTTTTTAAAAATAGTCTTACGTTAAATAAGACCTACAAGGTGCTGAGTAAGACCTTAATCATATTTCATGAGTATAAATAAGAACTTATCCTTAATTTCTTGTGATGTCTTCATAGTCATCCACAGGCAAGTAGAAATCTATTTCTTATAACTAAATTCCAACAGAATGGAAGCTGAGAGTTTCCAAAAACGATTCTCCAGGAACAGGCAAGCTGTTTTCTTTCATACATTAATGAGGATTAATGTTAATGAATGCCAAATTGAAGTGACATTCCTATAAAGTGGAAATTATCACCTGAGAAATCATCTTGAATTTTGGAATTATAGTATATGTCAGGAATGTGTTAATCAGTCTAATAGAAAAGGTGACAGCGTGTTCTCACAAGTAGCTAAAGGAATGCTGCGTTCATTCTGCCTATATTCCAGGTCTCATGTGTGAAGCCTAAATAGATAAATCAAAATGATTAAAACGGCTTCCTTGGAGTAAAGAAAAAGAAGCAGACACAGCTGAAGCTTAAAAGAGAGAAGAGGCCTTCATTGGGAGCCATAATAGGATGTGTCTTTCGAAATTTTCTCTGGTTGAGTACCTACTGTGTGCTGGGCTTCTGCTGCCTGCTGGTGAGCTACTCTCTGTGCCTCAAGACCTCAGTAACTACTACCCCACCCTGAAGGGTGAGTGAAATAATACATGAAGGCAACTTGTACAAGTCCACAGCCAATAAAAGATGCAGTATCAAATCTCAGGTTGATTCCAGAGCTCACACACTCTCTCTGCTGCTATGCTGCTTTCAAAGAGGTCCTATACCACACAGGACAGGTTTCTGAGTTCATTTGCAGGCTCCAGTGTTCTCTCCAACTTCTCTGTGTTCTTCCAGGATGCCTGTGTTTATCTTTAGTTGCTGGATCTAAGTTTACTCCAGTCTAGATTTGAGGTCTCTTGCTCCCAGTAGAGGAGGTGAAGTGACCTGGGAAACCCAGTTCTAACCTCTTGTGACCTTGATCGAGCTCTGTCATGTCTCTAAATCTTGGTTTTTATCTGTGAAATGGAAATGGTCGCACTCACTTCACAGGAACTCATCTTTAAGCGAGCTAACAACACGCAGGAAACTTTTCATCAGTGGATGAAAGTGACCCTTGTGCCTGTGCCTTGAAATCAGTTCTGTTTTAACTCTGGAATGAATGTTTTGTTCCACATTCTCCCAAGCTTCTGACATTGACCTGGCCCCATTTTGCCATTACTTGCATCTTGGAATTGGCACTTTAGAATCCCATCCTGTTCCAATGTATGGAGCAAGCCCACAAAAAGGCAAGAAGAAAAGAGATAATAAAGAATGAAAGGAGGGGAAAGCACTGTAGTTGGCTCCAAAATTTAAGATCTTACAAAAAATACGCTATTTTCTCAGCCCACTTGTCAAGTTTCCAAAGTTGGCACTTCAAAAAATAAGTTTTCCTCGTAATAACAAAAGGTTGCTCCAGCACGCTGCTGGGTTTTTCACCACAGAGCAATCGAAGTCAAAGCCATCTGCTCATAAAAGATAAATGGACCTTCATTATCAAATTATAACAAAATTGCCTTTTCTCTAGCACCTAAACTTTATGTTCTCTGAAAAACTCATCTTAACAGTTGCTCCAAAAAGACTTTCTAACACCTGCACTGATCATTCTCTTCCTTTGCTTTGCTTTCCTTTCCTCTGAGTTAAGACATCAGTATCACATTTTGCATTGGTTTGCAAACTGAATTTCTTTGCTGACTAACTAGAGTATGGGTCATTGCTTCCTAAGAAAGAAGACAGAAAGAAGAAAGCGTTGTATCTATTGTTTTACTTACATCTCCCAAACCTCCTGTATCGAGTACCATGGATAGAATAAAATGTTAAATCAATGATAACCAGAATAAGACACTTAAAGATGTATGTTATACTGGGCACCGTTGGATCATGTTGACACTTTGATGACTATACCAAAGGCCTATAACTCGCCCAGAAAACAAGTAGGATTCCCTCACTAGCTCTGGCATGCAGAGTCCTGAGTGAGCATTAATGATATAGTTGGAAGATATTTTCCATACTATCAGACCACGGAACATACCAAGTTACTTCCTCAGGCAGATGGCTGAACTTGAACTGTGAGAGAATTCTAGAAACTCCAAAAAGACAGGCATCTCCTTTTTGACCTCATCCCTGCTGGAGGAGTTTCCCCAAAGCAAAAAGCGAAGGAAGTTTTCAACATTTCAAATAGCAAAATCAACTCATCCATGAAGCAGTCACTCTGGAATTCTGTGCATGTCTCCAGAATGGAGGCCAGATCCCATGTGACAATGGCCAGATGAAAATCACAGAAGCATAATATTATGCAATTTGATTTCAAAGCAGAATGTCCTACATCCTCGGGTTGCCAGCCAGACAAAACATCTGTGAGGAACAAACTCACATTTAGACATGGAGATCCTTCACCTTCAAATGTCTGTAGAAAAGTTATGAACTTTAAAAGCTGAATCCATCATTGGGCTCCCTACAAAACTTTAATTAATTTTATTCCAAAATAGTAAGTAGTATTAGTCAATTTTGATATCAATTTCACAAGACTTTAAAATGTTAGTGTTAGGATGCCCATGAAATGTTTTCTGGCATACTTCCTCTTTTGAAGATAAATCAATTGAAATTTAGAGGAATTTGTGACTTGCCTAAGCTTACTGTTAGCTAACCTCTGAGGGAAGACATAGCCCTAGAGTTAGTCAATTGCTGTGTGTCTCAATTCAGCTCATCGCATGCTCTGATCTGTAATGGGAAGCACATGGGCTTTATGAGTACTCAGCTGCTCGTCTATTCTTGACATGAGTCTGCATTCCCCTAGGAAAGTTATATTAGTCAATGAAATAGTGGATACAAAATATAGTCCGCCATAGTTTTAAGTTGTAGTTTTTGCCATGAAACTTACCATTACGTTTTCTCTCATTCAACCTGAACTGTTAGTCTCACAGTTTTCTATCTAATCACAAAGAAGCCTGGCTGTATTTTAGGAGACCACTTTCCATCCCAAATGGAGCCAGCATTGTAGTTTCCACAGCAGCCTGGATTCCCGACAGGTGGAGAGTGACACCCTGACCCCCAGTTTCTGTGCTGTGTGTCAGCCTTCTCTCCAGCCTACAGCATGAGAGACTGGTGGTGAAGCAGAAAGAGCATAGGTTTTGAATCAGACAGTCCTGGATCTGAATCCAGTTCTGCCATTTACTACCAGTTTCACCTTGGATTAACTAATGTTAGTGAACACTGGGGTTGTGTGTGTGTGTGTGCACGCGTGCCTGTGTGTGTGCCTTATGTAATATGATAAATAGTGCATTGCAGAGTTTGTGGACAAGTTTAATAAAATAATGTATATAGAATACCTAGTACAGCACAAGATAGTAGCAGATAATCCAAAAGTAATCATTGTTTTTATTATGACTGTTTCCTGTCTGCATAACTCTTGGGTTCTGGACTATTACCACTAGGAGTAGCACTCTGCTGTGATGTCTAATGCACTTTGACAGGAAGTGAGCCAATGTGCAGACACTGTCCCAAGAAGGACCATCTGGAACAGCTACCCAGTTTATTGAATGTCACACTAACTAAGAAACTCCCTCAGCCTTGTGTCTGATAGGATCCCCTTCTGTTGGCCTATGAAGTGATAACAGTTGGGGCAGGTTAGAGGTTAAATGTCTTTCATACATAATTAGTAACTCTCCAAGAGAACCCAAAACCTGGCTTGATGAATCCCAATTTACAGATGAGCAATTGTGGCTCAGAGAGATTAAAAGGACAGAGCTGTTAGAGTCAGGTCTCCAAAGCCTGATAGTTTATCACAGGCACGTGCTGCTTCACATGCATAAGGTCTGAAACTTACTGATCAAGTTCCACCCATTTCCAGAATCTTCTTTTTTCACACACATCTAGCCCCACACATCTAGTCTCAGCATCTTGTTTCTTTCTACTTAGGGATCCCTGTGGGATCAATTAAGATAACTCAATTCCTCAGACAGATGCTTCCTTCTCCCTTGGAAGCATGTCATTGCCCCCTCCCAATGCAGCTATGAAACTATTTTCCCCTCCCTACACCTTTTTCTGTAAAGAACCACACACTAAACATAATTTGGGGCTTTGTGGTCAACAGAATCTCAACACAACTACTCTCCCATCACAGCCCGCGAGCGGATATATTTCATATATAAACAGATGAGCATGGTGGTGTTCCAGTAAAATTGCTTTTTCTAAAACAGGCAGCTAACTGAATTTAGCCCATGGGTCATAATTTGCCAACAACTCCTGTTCTTTATGCTTGCTGTTCAAAGTGTGGTCCACACATCAGCAAGATCAGCATCACCAGGGGGCATTTGGAAATGCAGGTTGTTGGACCCCTCCCTCCAAGAGTCAGAATCTGGCTTCTAACAAGATCTTCTGCTGACCACAGTGCACACTGAACTCAGCGCAGCTCTGTGCTGCGTCCTCAGCTCACCAAATGCCTCCTTGACTCCAAGCACAATGCACACTACTAAGGCTGTGACTCTTCAGGCAGGTCAGAGTGCTGTTAATACGCTATCCGACAGATGAGAAACCAGAAACTCAGACAGAGGAAACCAATCGAGGAGATAAGAGATGCTATTGAGATGTAACTAGAAATTCAGCCATCTATTATTGATATTCATCTCTTAAATGGTATGAACAAAGCCACACGGAATACTACAGAGGTACTAACTCTGAGTTTGGATAGATATTGTTTGCATGATAATGAACACAGGAGTTTATTCTAAAGTATTGAAACTGTTACACAGCCACAGAAGTACATTTTCACTCTCAGAACAATGACATTTGAAGCACAGTATCCTCCTCCCTTTGCCTGCTGCCATTTATTTCATTTATCTAACATCATCATCTCTCCAGGCCATTATTAAGGTGTACTTCATGAATTTTCTAATAAGATTTCAGGTAACTTTAAAATATTCACCTAAAATGCAAGATAAGAATGAAATAGATAATGATGCATATTATTGATGACTATAAATTACGGCTAATGATGGGGCCCAATACAAAAGAGACGCTATGTGTCCTTTATCTTTTCTATGACTTTTTACTTAAAATAACCAGAGTTTCTGTCATCTATTATTTGCTGCAAAGTGCCAGACTTGGAAAACACTCATGAAGCATATCATTGGATTTTTAGTTTTTCACAAGTATGTAAAATATAGACAATATCTCAGAGAAATTATGAGTATTAGAATAAGAAATATGAAAACTTATAGATATGCAGCTCAGTGGTACAGCTTAGCAAGCTTGAGACTGGATTTAATAATTAGCATGAAAAAAATTGTACTATTTCACTTTAAATGTAGTAGTATTTAAAGCATTATAACAATAATTACTAAAATAAAATATAGTTATAATAACTTTTACTAATTATTATGCTAAGATTCAGAATGGATTATCTCATTTACCAACTCTAAATTACTAAAATTACCTCTTACTGATTTGCTTGTATTTTTGATTGCCATGTAACAATTGTACATATTTACAGCATACAAAAGTACACCACTCGTATGATTATATCAGATGAGTAGAAGCATTTTTATCTCATTGTTTCCTTATGTTTGAAGCCTTTGAGTTCTCCTCTTCTAGTTCTTATAAAATGTGTAGTAGTAAGTTATTGGGAATTATAATCACTGTGTTGTACTACGGAACATTACCACCTACTCCTCCTATCCGTGCTGAGGTACTCATTATCGGCCTCCCCTATCTCCTCTCCCCACTCTTCTCAGCAGCTAGTACTCACTAATCCAAATTAGACACAATAGAACTTGTCTAAGGAACTTAAGTAATTAGATTATCCAGGGAATCAGATAGCTATTGCAATGCACAAAACCACCCTGAAATATAGGGGTTTAAAACAATAATCATTATGTTTCCCACTGCTTTGAGGTCATCAATTTAGAATGAGTTCAGCTGGGGGGTTCATCTCTGCTCCCTGTCGTGCTGGTTGGGTTTATTTATGCCCGGGTGGGCTAGAACAGCCAGACTTCTCCCTCCATGTGGTATGTCCTCTTCACAGAGGCTTAATTTGTCTAATTCCCCTTTGATAAATCTCTCACAGATTAAAGAGGGAGAAGAGGAAGGGAGAGAAGGAAGGAAGGGTTGTATTGTTGAGCAAACAATAAAAGCATGCTTCTTCAAGAAAATAATGGAAGCAAATTAAAGTAGTATTAAATGAAGCTCTATTACAATAATTGCATAATGGATGTACTAAAGAGAAATATGGTACAGGTAAACTTTATTGTCACAATGGGCCATCTATCAAAAAAAAAAAAAAGAACAAGGGAAATAAATTTAATAAAACGTTTTGCCCTAAGCAAGAAATGTGTTCATGTATCATACATGAGAAAGGATAGTTGTTTGCTATAAAATGGAACTGTGACCTTGCTATAAGACTGTTCATTACTTAATGCCACTGAAAGTAAATTAATGGGCTCCCAAAAGGTGTAAAATTCATTCTGCTTTGTGGCATTTGTTTGCTGACAGAGGAGTTTAAAAGGCATCTCTTTGTGTAATTATTTAAACAAAGGGTTTCAAGGAATTCTCAGTGACTTTTAGGTATCACTAAAAAACGTGTCTCATGGAAAAGAGTCATCTGAGGGGGAGTGAAAACACAGTAACACTTTGTCAACAAGGGCAGATGGGTTCCTATGACACCTGTAAATTAACAATTTGTACTTTCCAATATAGTTATTTTTATGTTAGAATTCTTTAAACAAATTCAGCACTTGTTTGTAAAAATTTTTTAAATGCCAAATTAGCAACCACGCAAATGAAAGATTCCTTTAAAGTGTTGTGGTTACCCAAGACTGAGGCCTTTCTATAATGCTAATTAATCCTCTTTATTATATAGTGTCACCTTATCATATTTCTTGTCATTCAGGACCATATACCTTCATGACTGTTTAATATACTTTTAGAATTAAAAATTGCCTTTACATCTCCTTAGATGTTCTCAACGACCTTGATGCTGAGCAGAACAAATATTGGTATTATCATTTGACACATTAACAATTTGAGCCTCAGAGAATCTAAATAGCTTACTTAGTATCTGGAACTGCTCTGATTTTTTACAATAGAGCAGCAAACAAAACAGGCAAAGTTCTTACCTTTATTAAGTTTGCTTTCTGGAATGAGAGAAGTTCTTAAATACACGAACACATAAATGTGTACTTTAAGTCAGGAAAAGAGCACTGGTGAGACTGAAACCACACAGCCATCTCTCAGATCTCAGGGCTCTTTCTTGCATCTTTCCATCAGAACCAGCACCACAGAGGGGTACAGCACTGCCCATCAAGCCTTTGCCTTGTGACTCCGGACAATGCTGCTAAGTCTGTCTGATGTGATCTTCCTGGACTCTATACGTTAAGCTCCACTTGTCTATTCAGTGTGGATGTTTATGAAGCCAGGAAGAACTGCAGGCCAGCAGCAGCAATAAGTGTCTATGTCCTAGAAAGGTTATTTTTAAATGAAGTTTGTAGGTATTTCACAAAATGACAGTTTTGGGCACCAGCATTGCTCATTGGCAACAAGCAAGACCAGCAGATCAACAGTACTTATATTTGTAGCAAGGTCATGAAAGAGAAAGGTGAAGATGATGCTATAAATATATGTTATTAATAAATGCCTAAATAAAAATTTCATGAATACCCTTGGTAAAACAAACATTTAATAAAACTTTTTTGTAGAGAGGTGTGACCAGCATGTCAATATGGTGAGATGAATATAAAGTTAGCTAAATATTACCTAAGATCGTGGGTACTGCCATTTCAAGGGGAGGCTGACCAATGGAAGACCCCAATCCCTGATCCTGCAACAGTAAAGTAAATGAGCTTTTCAACAAAATACTGATGCAAAATTCACATGGGAGAAAAGGTCGAGAGGAAAAGCATGTGTGTTCATTGGACATAGCTAGAACCTTACTTTACTTCTTAGCATCTTTCAATTCCAAAACATTTATTAAATGCCCACAGTTAACAAGGTGGTGTAAAAAATACCAAGGCTGAGCTCATGACCTCCCGGGGCTCTCGGAAGCAGCCACTACTGTCCAATTACCATCTTATTATGCACTGAATTGTGTACCCTTGCAAATTCACATCAATACCCTGATCCCCAACAACTGAGAATATGACTGTTACTGTTAATAGAGTTTTAAAGAAGTAATCAAGTTAAAGTGAGAGCATTAGGGTCGGCCTTAGTCAATATAATTGATGCCCTTAGAAGAAAAGATTAGGACACAGACTCACATGAAGGAAGACAAAGTACCATGGCTCAAATGTGTCACCACCAAAATGGAAGCATTGCCAGTGTGATAGTATTAAGAGATAGAAACCTTCAAGAAATGTTTTTTTTTTCTTCCTTGTGAACAGCAATAAGGTTTTTACAAAAGAGGTCCCTCCCAGAACTGGGTTCCCTTGTCTGACCACCTTGTACCTTCTACCATGTAAGGATGTGCCAGGAAAAGTCCTTAGCAAACACCAGATACCGGTGCCTTAGTCTTCCCAGCCTCTAACACTGTGAGAAAATAAATTTATATTGTTTATAAACTACGCATTTCAGGCATTTTGCTGTAATGATACAAGATAGTTTCAGGCACCAGGTGAAGACGCAGGTAACTGAAGTTTCTACAAACACAGAGAGTCCTGGAGATGTAACCAACCATTGGGTACTTTGTTCTTGGGTTTCTAACAGCCTGAATTGTAGAGAAGTTTCTGTGGTTTAAGCCAGTCAGTTCCCAGCGCTTCCTTAGGATAGCACTGGTAAACTAACTCTCAACCTCATCAGAACCTCGACCTCCCAGACCTCTGACCCCAAAAGCCCCACTTCTGAGCCTCCTGCCCTGCACCTCCATTCCTTCCTCTACCCTGGGGAGGTGTAATTATGGTGAGGACTGCAAAGAAAAAAAGACCTTCTCTTGCCCCTAGGAGTTTTAAAAGTGGAAAACATGTATCTATTTTCAAACAGACAATATTACTACATGGACAAGACCTGCTGGGTTAAACCCAGTAAACATCCAGAACAGAACCCATTCATAACACAGATCTTCCTTTGAATTTGCAAACTGAATTGTCTGTTCATTCACTAAACATGTGTTTTTTCTGTATAGCAAGCTCTGCAAGTCATTTATCACATCATAGAAGAAAAGAGGGGGTGTGTCAAGAGGGCACAAGGGGACAGGGACCAGCAGTGCTTTCTAGGAAACAGGAACTCTTTGTTCAGAGGATCAAAGGCTGTTTTTGTGCAGAAGGGTCCACAATGTATTCAAAGAACAGAAAGAATTTTGATGCGACTAAAGTCAAACGTGTCGCGTACAGAAGCCAGGGACCAGTATGAGTGAAGTATAAGGGTCTGTTCTGATGCTCTGGAGTTTTTAACATCATACTGTACATAATAGAGCATCTAACATATTTTAAAGAAGAGAGGCATGAGATTGTCTTTATATTTATAACCCTTCTAGAAATGAGGCTGGACAACTATAGGAAAGAAATAGCAGGAGGCTAAGTCCAGAAATTCTTTAACATTCTGAAGTAATGAATCTCATTAGTCACCAAGACCTGAACTTATGGCTCTAATAGTATTGCTATGGCGTAAGGTTGAATCACAGCTCCTGCCTAGATGTGTGGACATTGTGTACCTGTGGACAGATCCAAGTTTAATTCAGCTCATCAGTGCTAAAAAAATAATAAAGCTATTATTAATTTTTGTAAATTACAGCAATTCTGCAGGCTTCAGTTTTGCAATAGCAGTGATTATGACCTTAAATAGTTTATATATTATTGTGTTTTTAACAAAAAGCTCAAGACATTACAAGGTACCACATTTCTGTTGCCAAATCACAAGAGATGAATGTTCATATTTTCCTTCGGTTATGGAGTTTTCATCTCTAGAGGTCTAATTCATAAAAAAGATATTTATGAAGTTTAAGGGGTTTTCCTCTGTCTTCTGTTTCTTATGAGAAGAGAGGAATCCAAATCAAATGTAAAATTAAAGCCAGGGAAAAATAAAATAAAAATCCTCAGTGGGGGGGGTGAACCAAATGGGGTAGATCATACAATAGGAAAAAAAAGGAAAATCACACGGGCTTGTAGGAAACACCTCTTTCCAAAATAAATGAAGATGGATGGGCTTGTGACCCCCAAGAGAATTCAGGACTTCTACTCATTTTATAAATAGCAGCTGTCACTTTTTATTGCATTCCTAAAATAGCTTTCAAGTTAGCAGAAAAGAATAGACAAATAAAGTATATCAGGGCAGATTTCATCAATGAAAATAATTAATCTTCAACAAAAGAAGAGGGTAAGAGAGAAAAAAAGAGGGGAAATTGGATGAAGTACTATGAAGGTAACTGTTAAGAATGTTAAAACAGGAACTCTGGTGATAGTCTAGAGATGCCACGGACAACTGCAGTGACCTTGACAGTGGTGGTGGAATTTACTAGTGGGAAAAATACAGTAATTCAACAAATGTTGGTGGAGCCCTCACTGAACTGAACTTTTTGCTTAACTTACATATGAGTTCAAGATGAATAAGAGTCAACTTGTTTTGTCTAGGGGCTTACCATTTAGGAGAATTAATTATGCCAATTATATCAACACATATCATACAAGGCAGGATAAGAAATATGTCATGAGACATAAAACCATTGGGCTCTCAGAGTTAAAGGTAAAACAGAAATATATGAGACAATTTGGATAGGCTTCGTGGAAGAAGCCATTTTTTATGTGGATCTTAAGGAATAAGATTTTAATAAAAAGCACCAGAGATAAGAGAAAAAGAGAAAGATATGTAGATACAGACAAAAAGTTTTACTTGTGTATATCCAATGGAGATTTTTGCTTATTCTTCTACACTAGATGAAAAAGTATTAATGTGAGGAAAGAGAATAAAAGTCAAGCTTTCCTACTAAAAAATCAAAGATATAAGATGAAAATCACCACCCTCTTCTATCCGCATTAATATGGGACCATAAGTACCACTGCTAATAGGTACTAACTTGGCAAAGAATAAGCATCACCAAGAGACTTTCGAAGTGGGGCCTTTAAATTCCACCCCCTTCCAATAGTGACCTGAAAGACACGCAATTCTTTATTAGTCATTGTATTAGTTAGATTTCCATTACTATAACAAATACCCATGATAATTAGCTCATGAATGAAAAGGTGTACTTTGATTCACAGGTTTGAAAGTTTCAGTCCATGGTCCACTGGCCCATTGTTTACAGCCCTGTGTCAACCAACACATCATGGCAGAGAGTACATAGCAAAGCAAACTCATGTCTGTATTACATAAGGGAGAAAGGAAGAGACCAGGGCCCTACAATCCCCTTCAAGGATGCGGGCTCCCACCTAGCAAAGGTTCCACTACTTCCAGATAGTGTCATCCTGGCGACCAAGCCTTGAACACAAAGGCTTTTGGGAGTATATTCAACAAACTATCAAAGCTTTTCTTTGTACTTTAAGATGTCATCTTAGTTACTTTGCTCATTGCTCAGACAAAATACCAGACACCCAAAGTTAAAGGAGGAAAGTTTTATTTTGGCTCACAGTTTGTAGAGGTTTCAGTCCACAGCTGGCTGGCTCCAAGGTAAAGTTTCTTGGCAGAGCAGCATTGCAGAGGAGGCAGGATGCAGCAAAAGACAAGCAGCAGCAATAGAAGCAGTAAGGGACAAGCAACAACACTCTTTATATACCTTACACTTTATCCAGGCTACCCTCCTTTAGGGCAGGTAGCCCTCAGTCCTAGCATTGTACCATGAATCAATCCCAGCATTACATCCTTGACCCCAGCAGCACACACTGTAGATCCAGCCACCCCTGAAAGTCCCACCTATGATCACATGAGGCTTTGGGGGGGCATCTAGACACAAGTCATAACAGATGTCTAGTAGCAACTCTGGGCTCCACCTACTAGATATCAATACCAGTTGTGAGAATTAAAGAATCTGAAAACTGGTGAAGACTAAAGACTTGAGTTATATTAAAGCAGTAAAGGAGAATTTTCTAAAGTGGCAAATTCCTTAGAGTTCCGATTATAACAATGGCAATAATAGCTAATGATTGTAGTGCTATATAGTAATATTTGAAGGTCTTTCCTGTATTGACACAAGATAGATTTTAAAATTAATTTTATTAGTACATATTTGACATGTATAATAATCACATTCATCATAGGGAATTTATACTTGTACATAATATAGCTTACTTCTTTTCTTTTCCCATTCCCCATCCTTCCCTTCAATCCATCACCTTTTCTCCATTTATAAAATTTTGTTTCTATTATTTTCCTTCTATTCTTTTTTAGCCCTATTCCTTTCCTCTCCTTTCCTCTCTCTATTTCCTTTGTTTCCCTTCCCATTTGAAGAAAATGTTCAAAGATATGGATTTTTAAATAAATGCATAAACCTACTTAAAGATTGCTCAACATACTATAGGACTGTATAAAAGAATCCTTCAATCCTTACCCAGTCAGTAAAATCGTTAACCCATCCAACAGTTCACAAAGCTGAAGCCCCAAATCATTCAGTTTTTGAATTTTGGATCCAGGAATTGAAATGAATTGTGTGACTTCTAGTCAAAATGTTTAACCACTGCTCTATGTTTCATCTGAAAAGCAGCTCCATTTGTTCATTCTACTAAGTTAGAAGCTGAGGCTGGGTGATGTGGTAAGGTCATCTGTTTGTTAATGATGCTCTGGGGCTAGCATCTATGTGTTTTGACACACTGCAGATATGTCCTCAATACCCAGAGTCCTCTAAACTTGTGCAAAACAGGATATCTATTTCCCTCTCCTACTGGGACACCAGGTATAGGAGACGTTGGAACTAGTTGTAGGTAACAATATCCTTCACTTTTAAATAGAAAGCAGTTTTAGGTTCAGTCTGATGGAGAAGAAAAAAATGATGAGAAAAAAAGGGAAAAAATAGAAACAAAGCTTTTGTAAATAAGGAGGGAAAGAGGGGTTGAAGGGAGGGTACAGAATGGGAAAAATAAGCGTTTTTATACCATATGCAGGTACTCCATATAATGAATCTAATCATTATTCATATCTAAAATGTACCAATAAACTTAATTAATAAAAAAATTAACTCCAGGAAGTTATACCCACCCCACCCCCAGAGATGCACACACACACACATGCAGAGACACAAACTAAGGGAAATAAGAGTACTTCATTAACGTTCATTGAACCTGAAGAGATTGGAGTGATTTAGTAAGAATCAAAATATCTGCATGGCTTCTAAAAAACCTCTGGAAGAAAAACTTTATTATGATTCAAGTTTCCAATTCAGGATAATTCCACTAAAATTCGGACCTAAAGTACAAGAAGAGGTACTTTTCAGTTGCTCTGAGGGCTGACATAAGATGTTTTGATTCAAGCTCTCCTGTAATTGTGTAACCTTGTGGCATTTAGAAAGAGAAAGACCTGGATACACCACCACTGCCCAACCTCTGGAGAGGGAGTCTGCCCACATGACAGGTGCTCCCATCTGCTAGGCAGAGAAAATGAGCAGTCTAGACTTATTATCTCAGCCCCCAGTGTCTCCGAGTGGTGAGCTCTGAGCTCAGGGAGGAAATACAGAATACAGACAGAAGGTGAAATTGATGACCCAGAGCCCAGTGTTATGGTCAGTCAAAGGTTTAGGAGCGTAATGAGAAACAGAAGAAGGGTGCATGCATTTTAGTCTATTTTATCCCATTCTGTATCTCTCCATGTTTTTCTGAAAATAAAGAGTGTAGAAACAGCTTTTGAAGTGCACTTTTATGAAACAGTAGTTTCTGTGCTTCTAAATAAACATTTATCCTATCTGCTCTGGCTTAATCAAAATGTAATGCAATAATGTAATCATCCACAACACAGGAGCAGAAACTAGCAATACAGTTTCAGTTCCTTGGGTAACTATGGAGACAAAAAACTACATTTCCTAGGCTGCATGTATCGGGAGGAGCACACCTTTGGTACAGAGCACTAGAGACATCTTCTCTACTAATAAAAATCTGAATTATCCTGTTACCATGTCTCAGCAGGCATGTTACCATGATCACCAAAGGCCTTCTCAACATCCCTGGTCCCTGAAGGTCTGCAGCACAGTTTGGTTAGTGTGGAAGTGTGCCACTCCAGAAGTACACCAAGTTTTACTGCCTTCACACACCATTGGTCAAAATTTCCTGGGCACTTGCTACATACCAGGATTGTATTGAGCACTTTACAAATAAAGTTTTATCTTACTTATGCCTTATCAAATCTATATAGGGAGAGTGGGGTCATTGGTCCATTTTTCAGGTGAGGGAATGGACTTCCAAATATCTTCTCCAGTGGTAGATAGTCAATTAGAAGCAGTTGGGATTAGAATCTAAATCTGTCAGACTTTAGAATCGGAATTGGCTGCTATATTTTACAACTAACAAGTAGATATTGGGCACCAGTAGAGACGCTGTGCCAGCTTTTGAGGTTACTATGACGAATAATAATGTCCTGTCCTTAAAGAGCTTGAGGCTGGGTTACAAAAGCAGATAAGAAAAAAATCTGATTGCCATACAATCCTAGACTAAAGGAACACAGGGTTTGCTTATAGAGGTGCAGAAGAGAGGCCCCCTCGCACGTAGTCTAATCTATCCTAACACTGACTCCTTGATTTCATACACTGAGAGTAAGATGCCATGGTGAGCAACATTTGATTTGTGCTTGCAGAGGAAGCTGATAGCCTAAATGAATGCCTTCATATATTTGTCTAAACTAAAGAGAATTCTTTAAATTCTTGGTAACTTCAGTATCTCCATTGCTGAGCCTTTCAGGACTCTGGCCGTTTCTCTTTCCATTTCTAAACTGCTTCTCCTCCAATGACTGTCCACCTTCCTTCCCAGGATCACACCTCCGAAGCTTCTCCAAAACCTGCAGCTCACCCATAATTTAAATCCGCAGCATACTATCCTGTTTCTTCGGCTCATTAACAGACCTCACCAAAAACTACTGACAGCAACAAGATTCCCAGTTTATTATTCATGCTACCTCCCCTTTCTTTGTTCCTTGCCCCCTTCATACATTTATTTTACCTTCTCTCTTAAAGTTTATAGGAACTACTTTTATCACCCTTCTACATGTGACCTTTCCTCTTGCCCCTCTCACACTACATCACATTCATTTGGAAAAACTCAACCCTGGTTAAAGTTACTTCTCCTCTTATTCTGAGCTTGAACTCATGTAGTTGAATATGGCTGGAAATGAGAGAACAATGGGAAACAGTCTCGCTTTGTATTCATAACCACAAACCTCCAGAGGGCCGAAGGGCAAGCCTATTACATTTCCCTGGCCCACCGCAAAATGTGATATAGTTTTACTCTGAATCTTAACATTTCTCATATGTTTAGCCTCTATTTCTATATAATCACTTTTAGATGATGACTTTAGTCCCTTATTCAGTGAGAAAAAACTAGAAGCCTTCGGATTCACACTGCCGTTCTTACCCACTTATCTTACCTACCTCATCTCTGCCCATAGATTTCACATCTTTTCCTCTTACCGTGAACGAACTGTTCACACGGGCTCCTGTGGAAGAGCAGCCCCTCCTCTTGTGCATGAGACCTCACGTCCACTAAAACGGGGCCCCAGTGCGGCCGCCTTACCGCATTCCTGTCCCCCACACAGTGTTTCCTTTCAGCCTAAAGACGGCTACAGTCTTTCACTAACTTCATCTTGATTCTGTTCCTCTGTAGAAACTTCCTCCTTCTCTTTTCGCTAAATCCCTTAAACATTTGCCTATATTCATTCTTCACTTCTCACCTCTCTTGAATTTGATTCAGTTAGACTTTTGGCCACATAACTGTGTCAATTTTTTTCACATCTACATAAACCTCATTTAGATCTAGATATTAATTCTCAGATCTCTTTATATAAGTTGTTTAGACACCATTGGTTCTAACCTTAGCCTGTCCTTCAAAACCTCTTCTCTTTTCTTCTAGATCACCAGACTCTTCTCATTTCCTTTACTCCAACTGGCTCCTCGTTCTCAGTCTCCTCTGTTTACTCCTCATGCCTCCTACCGCCTCTCTCCTCTTTCTACTCCCATTGCCAGGACTGTTTAGTTTAATGTCACACCTTTAAATGCCTCCAGTAAACTCACAACTCGCTGCAGTCAAGCTTGGACTCCACATACCTCGGATCAAGCTGCCTATATTCCCCATCTCCATTTAGGTGTCTACTGTGTAGGTTAAACTTAGAGCATTATTGAATGTCTAGTTTTTTCCAAATCTTTCCCCCCTACCCTCATTTTGTTTTAACTAATGGTAACTTCTCAGTTGCACAAGCCACAATATCTAGAAGAATCCTTGACTACCCACTCATTCCCTACATCTGTTCCATTAACAAGTCTGATGGAGTTTGCTTCAAAGTAAAGCCGTAATCTGACCCCATCCTTTTCACCCCATTAATCTAAACTGCCTTGATGGATCCCTGATTGCTGGAGGTGTCTCAGTTTCTACACTCCTTCCACTACAGTGTATGCCCCCAAACCAGCTGCAGTGACCCTGAGAAGAAGCAAATCAGGTCACAGCCTTCCTCTCTCCAAAGTCCACCTCTCTCAGAACTGAAGCCAGAATTCTCACAGTGGCTACCCAGGCCTTCCAATCTGGTTATCGTAATCCACTTCATTTATTTTTATCTTGCTCAGTTCAACTCAGCCACAAAGTTTCTCTCACTATTCCTGGAATAAGCTGGGCATTCTCCAAGAAGAGGTCCTTTCTACTGGCTACTCACCTTGCCTAGAATGTTCCCTCCCAGAATTCCCTGTTACTCATACTCAATTCTCATTGAGACCGTCTCAGACCATCAAACATAATTGCAGCTCTTGCCCTTCCCGTCCATCTTTCCTGCCTAGTGTTTCCCTAGGCAGGAAACTCTTTTCTGCAAACACAACACCTAACCTGTGTGTGTCTTTTGCCAGTTGGTACAGTAGAAAATAAGCTCTTCAAGGGCAGGAATTTTGATTATTTTGACTCTTCACCACAGGGTAGGTACATAGAGTAGATATTCAGTAAACATTTGTTAAATATTGAATGAAGGATAATATAATTTTAAAATATTATTTTGATTCATTTTAATTCACTCACCAGCATGTCCTATTATAAAAGCTACTCAGTATTTAAAAGCCTAATGAGCCTTTTAATAGGCATTTGTGAAAAGACTGGTGTATTTAAATTACTGAGCAGTAAACATCAGCCAAGATTTCTGGAACCTGAGGAGATTTTAAATAGCAGAGTCTATTCCTCTTCGCTGAGTCAAGCTAGGTACCATTTACTATGCTTCTGAGGGCACTCCAAGGAGACCAAGGTGAAGCGCAGTGTAGAAGGATGAATTGCCAGCTTTCCCATAGGGCTTTATTTCTGTAGATGTCAGAACTCCTGACACACCTGCATGGGGTGGACTCAGGACAAAACCTGAGCAAGGACAATCATGGTGAGTAAGGAGTGCAAGTTAGCATCTGAACACTCTTTTCTTAGGCAAATATAGGCAACTGCTGATCGCCTTCCCACATTTTCTTGCCAAAGCATGTCTCAGAGTGGAGCTCTGTACTCTGCTTTAGACCACTTCTGTAGACAAAAGAAGAGACTCACCTTCAGAACTGGTCATGAATGCCAGAGCACAGAGTATAAATGACATGGTCCATGGCCTCATTATAAAATGAAGCCTAAAATATAAAGATTCAGATCCAGTGAGTGGAAGAATTTCTAGGAAAATCAGACAGGGGCGTGCTGTTCTCAGAAATCTCTTCATGTGGAATAACCATAAAGTAGCAATTTATTAACTGTGTATTCTGTATCTGGGTCTGTTTGATATTTTACATAGATCTCATAAACATTCAAAAAGTTGAATATCCTCATTCTGAAGATGAGAAATTGGGGGCTCTAAAAAGTTAGTCAGCTGACCTAAAGTCAACTAAGAGAATACTTCCTCAGTCTAATACCCAAAATCTACCTTCTTGTCATCTCAACTATCTACTTTTCTCCCATGCTATTGTCTTTCAGCACATTTTAGTGCCTCTGCAAAAGAAGTGGACTGGGTTCATTACATCACCTCCTACCTCCTACCTCCTGAGCTCACCACTCAGGGTTCAGCTGGAGCTTTTCATTGTTACTCAGCTAAGGAAAACCATAATCAGAAAAAAAAGCCACCTCTGTGAAAATAATCTCTCCTGGCAGATGTCCTAAAAACAGTCCTCAAAGCCTCACACACAGGTCTCGTACAGCCGCCAATATACTTACACGCTACACAGTTTTCTCATGTTTTTCCTGGCAGTCCCTTACTCCTGACCTTTCCATCCCAGGGAATGAGAATACCTCCCATTTGTTGAGCAATTTACAAGTTACAAAGCACTTTCAGCAGCAGTGCCCTGCTGAATGCTCTCAAGAGTGCTGGAGGCTTGACTCTTACCGTTAGATGAGGCGGACACAAGTCCAGGAAAAGGCAGTGTTCTGCCCTGGGCCACTAATCGGAGCCTAGAGAAAAAACACCCTATTCTGCACCCTGCCCCTTTACCTCAGTGGAACAATGACTCAGCTTCTCCTAGAAGAGAGGACTTCTTTAGTCCATCTTTCATTTTCTCACATTGTAATCTTGGCCCCAGGTAATATATGCAAAATCAAATTTTAAAAAAAATTCCCAGAACTCCTGGTATAAAGATTCAAACTGTCCACACTGATTTCATTCACACAGGGCCTCCTGACTCAGAGACTGTATCAGAAAGAGAAAGGGTAGGAAAATACACAGATATGTTTTTGTATTCCTTTATGTGCCAGGCACTCTGGTACTGGTGATACCCTGGATCCTGGTTTCTTCCACCATGATTATAACTTTCTTATCACCTTACAGGGCTCTTTGTAATTTTTTTGCAATACTAGAGATTAAATCCAAGGTCTTCACACTGAGCTACATCCTCAGCCCTTGTCTTTTTTGTTCGTGACAGGTTCTTGCTAAATTCCTAAATCAACCAGGCTGGGCTCGAACTTGCAATCCCCCTGCCTCAGCCACCCAGAGTGTTGGGATTATAAGCATGCACCACTGTACTTGGCTACAGCGTTCCATTTAAAAGAGGATGTTAGACCTTCCCTGACCTCCCCACTGAAACCGTTCCTTCCATTACGCACCATCACAGCACTCTACTCATTTCCTTATTAACTTCTAACAATAACTGCAATTGTTTTGTCCACTTATCAGTTTATTTATTTGTTGACTGACTGGCTCTCCCCCAAAAAACCACAAGTTGTATTGGCATATATTGCTAATGCTATGTATTATTAAGTAAAGGCTCAATTTATATCAGTGAAGTGAATGGACGAGTATTAAAATATCTAGCACTGTGCCTGATTTGCAGTAGGCATTCCCTACATCCAAGTTTTTTTCTCTCAGAGCCTGCATGCTATTGGAGAGTGTAGATCTATGGACAGATAATTATGCACAAGGCACAGTGAATAGCTTGCTGACTTAAGCCAGGAAAGCAGAAAGGTGCTGGTGAGGAAGATGATGTTCTAAACAGGTCTCAGGACCTGTTTAGAGTAATCTCATACACACTGCAAGGCCCTATGGAAACAGATGGGTGTTATATCCCAGTTCAAGTCCACCCATTGTGCTCTCCCTGACCTCTGGTGAGATCAGTTCAAATAAAGGTCAAAAATTAGAACAAAAGGCCAGACAAGGACACAGATAGACCTGAGATCTGAAAATGCCCCCATGCAGTATCACCTGATACACTCACCCTCCCAGAGTATACTCTACTTTTTGATTTTGCTGTGTATTTCTCTTATTTCTTTCTAGCAAGGATCTGAGACAGGGGGTTCCAAATGCTCCAATTGCCAAAATGCTCTGCCTTTGGAAATGTCACCTGAAAACACATTTCAAGGCTTTTTCCCCACTGTCAGGTGAAAGCTCAGAATCTGACCTTGCCAGTGATAGTGAGGAAGGGCAGGTAAGCTCTGCCGGGGACTTCAGGGTTGTTATGAAGAGACCTCAAAGAGGCCTGGAGTGTCCCCTTTGCACACAAATTAGCGTCTGATTGTTTCTGCCTCACTCTTCCTTTGGAGTGAAACCACATAGTTTTCCTAATCCCAGTAGCGTTGCGGCAAAGCCTGTGGGAGAGAGAGAAGGTTAAGAAAGCCTGCGGGAGAGAAGGGCCGTGCCTCTTCCTTTAATCAGGCTCTACCTGTGCCTGCCTAGTAAGGCCCAGTGGTCTCTCCAAGGCTTGTCTGGCTAGAGGTACACATTTCCCGTGTCCTCTAGCTGCATGGACAATTTCTACACCTCCTAGCCAGGCTATCTGGAAGCTGCCTGTCACTCACATGAGCTGTTCTTTATCCACTTTATTTTCCTTTTTTTTTTTTTATCATTTGAGGAATTTTAAAAATACAAGAAAGCAGAAAAACCAACTAAAATACTTTATGTTAAATTTTACTGAAGAAAAAATGTTAGAAAGCAGTCCTAACACAGATAATTAGCAATTTCATTTCTTGGCTCCTGAGGTTGCCTCTCTAATAACTCCCAAAAGGTCTCTTTGCCAGTCCCCATACACACCTGGTCTAGGGGTGTACAAGGGACCTCATACTATCCTAGTTTTGCTCCTTATTCATCTGTCTCATTCAGCAGCTTGTTCTCTAAATGTCTGCTCTCTATTCACTTGGGAAAATATGTCCTGTAAAGAAAGGACAGCCCCAGAGTCTGAGGCTGAGGTTACAATATGCCTCCTGGGAAGGGACCCAGCTGCTTCCATAGATGCCCCTGAGAACAGCTCATGGTCTGAGGGGCTGTCATTGAAAGGCTTCTGGTCTACCGCCGGGTTACTGCAGCGCAGTATGGGGGCCAATTGGCAGGAACTCCTGGAGGCAAATTGGAAATTTCCTCACAGTTGTGTTTTGAGCTACCTCACAAGACACCAAAGGCTTTCAAAAGCTTGTGAACACAGTGGTTCCTATATCTCTTTTGCAATCTCTGTAAATGTTTAAGGAATATAGGGTCAACTACTACAGAAGCAAAGAACCAGATGGTGGGAGTTGGAGGCCAGAACAAAAACTTATCTCAGAAAACATGGGTGTAAGCCCTCCTTTGTTCACTAGTAGAATCGCTTGACTTCAGATCTGCAGTTTTCTCGTTGTAAAATATAGGTGACTACACCAACTTTATGGAATTGTTTTAAGTAAGAATTAGTTGCATGTGCTCAATGATTTTTTTAAAAAGTTAACTCAGTTAATGGAATTCACAGCTAAGTGCTGCTAGGAATGAGTGAGAAACCTGACATCTAGAATTTAATGGTGACATCCGAAAATAACAG